>BJCO01466400.1:0-10484 GCA_018326465.1 Flaveria floridana
AAACCCAAAATCATAAGGATCATTAATATGTGTTTGAACTAGCTATCAACAAGAAATAACAACCATAACATGACATACAAACTACCTTTGTATGTTGCTGAAAAATCGTGGATGAAACACCATCCATAAAGGGCTGCTACAAACATGATATAGATGAAGAAAGGGCTGCTCTTGAATGGCCAAAACATCAAAGTAGATGTCCTCAAGCTTCCATACCGGCAAGCATGATGCAAAACACCTTTCTTGCTAGGATTTGTGCACCAAAATCGCAAGAACATGGCTGCTGAAAACCGATTTTTAGCCTTGTTTCTTCTTCTTGGATGAGAGAAAAATTGATCTTGCATGTATGAGAGAGAGAGCTGAACTTGGGGAGAGTGTGTTGTGTTAATGGGTGTGTATTTTCAAGAAAACAAAATGACCAAATATGCCCTCAAGGGGGCAGCCAAATTCAGCATTTAAAATGGGTTCCCCCCATTTTAAACACCCACTAACTTATTTACTTGTTATATTGTTAGTTATATAATTAACCTTTTAAATATATAACTTAAACACACACTCTTATTATTTGCTGTTATTTAACAAGATTAAATAACATTACAAATAATGTCCATGAACAAAATATCCTTATAAGTTGTTCTATCTCACATACAATTTATTTAGAAAACCCATTTTCTAAATTGGTTCTATGATTTAATTACATGATCATATCATCAATTAAATACATATTGGTGTTTGCTAAACTTGTTATTGGGTATGACCCGACTTGGATCATGACGTACTAACAACATCAGTATTCTATGTGTCTTGAGCATAAAAATCCAACAGTGTTGTCCGAGCACAATTGACAGTTTCACTTGGAAGATGTCAGCGAAACTATAGATTCGCTCGATATAGAATTTTGTGTCTGAGCATAAGCGAAATTACAATTTCTCTGAGACGAATTTACGAAATTAGTTAGCAGCGAAACTGTTAATAACTAGAACACATAATTCAGTGCCTAAGACTTAGTGAATCTATGCCTAGGTATTAGCGAATCTATGGTTTGGCTGCAGCGAAACTAAGAGTTTCGCCACCAGCGAATTTACTGTTTCGCCCCCAGTGAAACTAGCTAACTTTAATTTTTTTTTGTTTTGTATAATTGATTTGTTTGTTTGTATATATACATGCATAGCTATCCTACTTCTGTTTCCATTTCAGTAAGTATGGCTAATCTGAAGTTTGATGACAAGTACAACATCATGGCATTACTAGATGATGGCAATCCAAAGGCGGTGGGCTTCAGAGACTACATTAGATGGCAAAGGCAATCTCCCATATACTATGACATCTCACATATGCCTACTATTTATGACCTACACTTGAGAGATTTCTGGAGATCCAGCGAATATGATATAGGATCAGTTCCAAATCGGATAGTCGCTAGAGTTGCAGGTAATGACATAGTTATTATATTGGAAACCATAGCAAGAGTGCTGAGATTGGAGGATGACTATGGACCAGAGGTTGTGTTATCTGATACACAAGTTCTCGAGGCATTCAAGAGTATTGGGTATGAAGGGCCTCTATTTGGATCCAAAAAGGAAATCAAAAAATTTCTTCTGTCAAAGGAATAGAGATACATTGCCCACGTCTTTATTATGTGTCTAGATCACCGGAAGGGAGGTTCTGATGGTCTAAATATACATCAGGCCAGAGCAATGATTATATTCTGTAGAGGTCAAAGGGCCAACATAGCCAAGGTCATCTTTGACTGCATGACTGAGAACATCATGGCCTTGAAAAAAGACAAATGGATATTGTATCCGAGATTTGCTCAAATGCTGATAGATGATCTGATTCCCAACGTGCCCAAACATGGAGAAATTAAGAGGCTGAAACAGATGAACACAAGGATCTTTGCTAACTGTGTAGTTGTTAGGCATGACTTCAGCGGGAAGATCACTCATTTATGGGAGAATATGTATCCAGCGGCGAGATGGAATTATATCAAAAGGTTAATTGAATGAGAATAAGAATGCTGAGGAGAACAGGGAGAAACAGGAAGAGGCAATAAAGAAAAGAAAAAGGTATGCTAAAGAAAAGGAGTATGATTTGGATGCTGAAATTAATGAAGTTGAGGAGGAAATAAGGCAACAACAGGAGAGAACCAAAAAGAAAGCAGATCAGGGAGAAGCTGCCAATCTTACTGAGAAGAGAACGAAGCATAAACAGCAAGCTTTCTCTGAAACTCCTGCTCGAAGGATGCAAGGTCAGAGCTGGACCAAGATGTGATTCAAAACGTTAATACATCCTTGGCAAATGAATTAAGTATGATGAAGACAAAGCTGATGAATCAAGAGATGAGAGAGAAAGAAAAGGATATGTTATAGAAGGTATGAAGACTATGTTATTAGACAATAAACGCTAATTAAGAAATTGTTGACCGAGGAGAACAAACTGAAACACAGCTGCCGGCCTGCCTAATCAAATGACTCAGGATGAGCATGATGATCTAACAGACACATCCAAGTATTCATTTCAAAAGTAGAAGGTTCATCAAAAGTAGGAGAGGGCCCAAGTGGTGCTGCTGATATAGATGCTGAGGTTGGGGGAAGTATTGTGGGTTGCAGTGGTGCAGGAGGTTCTGTTCAAGAAACTGAGGTTATGAAGGATGCTAATGCAGAAGGTTCAAAAGGAAATAAGGATGAGATTCAAGAGGCGAGATTCATTGATTTGAGATTAGACCTCGACACTGATCTAATTGGAGAAGAGGTGATAGCAGGTGAAGGAGAGGGAAGCCATGAGAAGGGGGCTGAGATGAGATTGCGGGATGAAGCTAAGGAGGAAGATGAACAACTGATTGATTATGACTCTGAGCCCGAATTTTACAAGGTTGTCTAATGCCCAACAACTTATGTGGCTAAGAGAGGGTCAACTGAAGGTGATGTGATAGAGATAGCTCAGGAATACTGGTTTGCTAAGGAAAAGGAGCCTAAAGAGCTAACTCCTTTGTTCCAAAAAATTCAAGAGCCAAGCATGAAAGAGTCAGACAAGAAGATAATCAGTTGGAAGTACAACACTGATCTTAAGCTATACATGATCAAGATGCGAGGAGGAAAGATCTACTACTTCAACAAAACGAAGGCTTTTAAATCCTTGCTTAGGTGGGATCTGAGGAGATTGGCTAAGATTCCTTTTATAGATGTCGACATCAGTGAGTGGGCGATGTTACTAGAGAAGGAGATTAAGAAGGGTTTAGATGACAACCTTAAAGCGTTTGGATATATAAAGCCAGAGAGAAGGAGATCGAAGAAAGACTTGGATTAGGCCACTGGCAATGGCAAGATTGTCTTAAGGTTGAAGCCTCCCAAAATAGTGAACGGAGTTAGAGTGCCCAATCCACTTCCCCCAATGCTACAAAACTTTGTGAAATGGTTTTATGACAACAACACTAGGGAAGCAGTGATCAGATTAAAGGGTGAACAAGAGATCAGACTATTTGATCCAATGGAAGTTTTTCTGTTTTGTGATGAAGACTTGAAGGTGCTATGTGAAAATCACATAAAGGCTGGAGCTAGAGCTAAAACGAGAACAGAGGCTAGCCTATTTATGAGGGTGGCTAACAAAGCTCGTGGCATGAGGGCGGAAGTCAAGATGCTAGCTGAGAAAGTTATACAACCTGATGAGGTCAGGATGGATGTGCATGATCTTGCAAAGCAATTACTTCAATCAAGTGCACACGTAGAAGAAGAAAATATAGCTGGAGCTCAACAAGAAACAACATAGAAAGATGGAGCTGATGGTGAACAAGCTGGAGCAGACAATCAAGATCAAGATCAAGTCGGTGAGGTCTAACCTAGGGGGAGTATTTAAGATCAAGAGTAGGTTGGACTCACCATAGTTGTTAGGTTTAGTTTGTTATATATGTAATAGGTTTAATGTTAGTTTATTTCTATTATGTAATTTTATAGGTTGTTTTGTGTTTCGAATAGTTTCACTGACCCAGCAAAACTACAAGCGAAACTATTGTTTCGCTCGTAGTCAGCTGACTTAGGTCACTCGGCGAAACTATGTTTCGCAGCCGGGTGAAACTAAGCTATGGTCAGGACAGTTTCGTTGTCCAGCGAAACTGTCAGCGAAACTATAATCTGCCTATATATTGTAATGATCAAACTTTATGTGCAAGTTTTGCACAACCCTAATACGATTATTCATCTTTTGCAATTGTGTTCTTAGTCACTTTTGGCTGGAAATCATCTTGTTAATCATCCTTGAGCCTTGGTTTACACTTATGATTATGGTTTTGGTTCTCATTGTTATACTTTTAAAAATCATTGTGTAGATTGTTGTTTGGGTGTCATTCAATTGGGATTTGATAGTGTTTATACATCATTTGCAATGTTATTCGATCATGTTAGACAAACACTATGGCTTTACCTGAAGACCTTTTCATCCAAGTGTGAAGCCAACAAAACAACAAACTCCTTATGGAAGATTCTTCACACTCTATGTGAAGGGAGTGATGAAATCAAAAGCATAAGGAAGGATACACTTCGTTCACAATATGAAACTTTCCATCATATTGAGGGTGAATCTGTTTCTCAATAACTCCACAGAATCATGCATTGATCACTAAGATGAACATCCTAGAGTTCAAATACAACAATGAGGAGTTAAATAAAAAGATGCTCCATGCTTTACCAAAAAGTTGGACTCAAACAATATCCATGTTCGAGAATACCCTTGATCTAAAATCCATTAGGCTAGATACTTTGGTAGCTAAGGTGGAAGCACTTGAACTGGATGAAAAACAAGAAACAAGAGTATAAAAGCACCTATTGCTCCATACCAGTTCAAAGAAACTAAATCAAACTCACAAAGAAATTCAACAAGGAAAGAGAAATGGAGACATGATGAGGGAAAAAGCCCAAATGCTGCAATAACAAAGGGATCCTCCACTAACAAAAACAATCATCAATCTGAACCAATCACCATGCTTCTAGATTCAAAAGAATAGAAGGCAGCTTTTGCAGTATTCAGTTCAAGATTTCAAGCTTATCTGGGTGGCATATTGACCCCTGCACACATTTGCTAGGAAGATCTTAAAGAATTATATCCAGATGAAGTAGAAGAGATGGATCTGCAATGGCAAATGGCCATGATTGCTTACAGAGCCAAAATATATCTGAGAAGAAACAAGGGATTGGTAGCTGTGGGGAAAACAATAAAGATTGGTGTTGACAAGTCAAAGGTGAGATGCTACAAATGCAATCTATATGGTCATTTATCAAGAGAATGGAATCAGCAATCCAGCAATGATTTGAGACAAACTCAATAACACCAACCCCAACAACAATCAGCAAATCAAAGAACCTTCAAACACCTGAAGTTACAAACTCATCCCCACCAGCCCCAAGTTCATCAGCAGGTCCAAGCAAAACCAATGAAACAGGGTTGATCATTCTGCAAGATGGAACTTGTGATTGGAGCATGTATGAGAAGTAGGTGTTGGAAGAAAACCAAGCATTGATGGCCAACATGGAGAACAAAGTCCCACCTATGGCTAGAGAGGTAAGGGATAGATTGTGTTCATCTAGCTATGTTGAAGAGGAAAAAAGATATATTGTCCATGCTCAACAAGTGGCTAACAAATTAAAATAAACATGATTTTGAATGAATATCATGTAAGAGAATATAAATTATATCAGATCAAAATAACTTCCTTACAAAAAGACTTGGATAAACTTGTTTATGAAAATTACAATCTGAAAGCCCAAGTTGAGCATCTAACCACCTATTTAACAAAATCAATGTCTGGTCATGCATCAACTGAAGTGAAACTTCAGAAGTTTCAATTATCATCTCAGTAATATGAGAAAGTGTTAAATTCTTATATTCAATCAAAGAACATGTATGGCTTGGGTTTTAATGATGTTTCGGCCCCACTGAATGAGAACTATACCCCTTTACCTGAGTCTATGACCAACAGTTTGTCAAACCATTTTATGCCAAGCACCAAAATTAAACCAAAATCTGAAATTAGTCAATAGTAAATGGTGATGATTCTGAGGTGAGTGAAACTGAGTATTATGAATCAGAAGTTTCAAAATAAGATGAATTAGAACTTGACATTAATGGGTGTGATTATTTGAATGAGTCTAATGAACATAATAAACAAAAAGATGATGGTTTGGATAAGGGAAATAATGTTTCATTTGAACCAATCATGCCTAAAGTTCTTGAAGAGATAAAACTACCTTATCCTCTAAAGCAAAGAAACATGCTGAACACCATCTACAAGAGGATAGCTCAGTTGAATGAAGGACTTCATGAGCTCAACAAGCAGCAAAAAATCTCATTCAACAAAAAGAACAGCTAAAGGTGAAGTCATAATTGACTCTACGGAAGAGGAAAAAATTACTTCCATAGAAAAGTCAAAGACTTCAGTAGAACTTCTACGGAAGAAGAAAAACCAATCAACATCCGTAGAAGATCTACAGAAGAAGAAGTCATCATTTGAATCAAACACCATCAAGAAGAAAACCAAGCAATAGAAAGTTATGAATCCTAAGGAACAGAAATCATTTGCTGCTAAACAAGAACCTTTTGACATTATGTTTGGGGTGGCAAGGATTCATCAGCTGCCAAATTTGACAAAGAGTTGAGAGCATAAAAGCATACAAAGAAGAAGAAAGTGATTGACTCTTTCAGTGAAGCAGAGAAGAAATACTGTAAGTGGTGTGATATGCATAATCATAACACATATGAATGCTACTTCAGCAGTTATTGTTCCATATGCAACATGAACAATCACATGACTTCTGACTGTTACTTCAACAAGCATTGTGCAATTTGTAACAAATAACCATTCTACTCAAGAATGTTATTTTAACAAATAGAACAAAACAAAGAGCACAAAGAAGCATCAATCTAAGAATGTTGAATCAGACTCATAATTAAGTGACAGTCAGGAAAATTCAAAGCTCAAGAAGCAGCAACTAAAACAAAATATGCCAAAGGAAAAGAAGCAACCATCTGCTGATGATAAAGCAAAGAAGAAGAAGAAGAAGTGACATTCTTAACTTAAAACACCTCACAAGAAGGTAGATTTGAAGGAGAAAACAACTGAAGCCTTCTTCGACCATTTTGAAAAAGGTACTCAAATACCACAATCAAATTCAAAAGATGGTGAAACTTTCTTCAAGCAAGGATCATCATCTAGTTCAAAGCAGAAGAAACATAAAAGAACAGGTGAAAGAAGAAGTGGTTGTGGAACAAGGACAAAGTGATTCAAATCCATCTTCAACAGAATCATCCTCACCTCAAACAAAACATAATGAATCAATTAAAGTCTAAAATCAAACTTGAAACATCTAGACTCATTCATGAGGGAGTAACAATTTTAGACACAAGTGGCAAGGCTTAGGTTCCACATTCTAATTGATTGTATTATGTGTGGAGGAAAATCCATGGAAAACTGACAACAAGTGGTATGTTGACAGCAGTTGTTCCAGACATATGACAGGAAACTGTTCTCTACTCCATGATTTCAAACATAAAATTGCTTTATATTTATCATTTGGTGGGGATAAGAAGGGAGGTAAAATTGTTAGTGAAGGAATGGTAATAAATGGTTTACTCAAGTTTGAGAAAGTAAATTATTATGAAAATTTACAATACAATTTACTGAGTGTTTCTTAAATTTGTGATTAAAATTATACTACTTTGTTTGATAACACTTATTATTTCATTCTTATGATAGGTTTCGAAGTTCCAGCTGATTGGATCCTTCTTAAAGCATCAAGAAAGGGCAATACATATGTTTTGGATATGAACAACACCTCTATAACAAGCAAAGAAACCTGCCTGATTTTTTAGTCTTTAAAAGATGAATCTCAACTGTAGCATAGAATGAGGTTCATTCCAACATGAAGAACATGAACAAGCTAGTCAAAAATGACTTGGTCATTGGCCTACCAAAGAAAGAATTTTATTGTTCTAATCATTGTTCATCATGTTATAAAGGGAAACAACATACGGTGTCACATAAATCCAAAACAATCAACACAAACACAACGCCACTCAAAATGCTTCACATGGATCTTTTTGGTCCATCCAATGTGATGAGCATTGGCAAAAGGCAATATTGTTTGGTGATTGTTAATGATTTCACTAGATTCACATGGGTCTTTTTCTTAAAACAGAAAAGTCTGAAACATCAGAAACATTAATGGAGTTTATCCCTAAGATCGAAAATCAACTTGACTTGAAGATCAAAATCTTAAGAAGTGATAATGGGTCTGAATTTGGTAATCATGTATTAGATTCCTTTTATAGGAACAAAGGCATAGAAAGACAATTCAGTGCACCAAGAACTCCACAACAAAATGGATTTGCTGAAAGAAGAAACAGAATTCTCATTAAAGCAGCAAGAATAATGCTAGTTGATTCACATACCAATTACATTTTGGGCTGAAGCAGTGAACACAGCATGCAATGTTCAAAACAGGACATTAATTATCAAAGAACATAACACAACACCATATGAGCTTTTATTTAAAAGAAACCCTTTTATAGGATATCTTAGAGCTTTTGGGTGTCATGTGTCTATTTTAAACACCAAAGATCAATTAGGAAAGTTTTTTGAAAAAACATATGATGGTTTCTTTATTGGTTATTCTTTATCTAAATCGTATAGAGTTTACATTCCACATCAACACATTATGGAGGAAACTCCTAATGTATCTTTTGATGAATCCTTATTTTCACAATCTATAAAAGGATCATCATGGTTGTTTGATATAGATGCATTAACAAATTCATTTAACAGTGGTTATTTGAATGTTGCAGGTTCTACGGATACATGATATCCTTATGTGCCTCCAAGTATGAGTGAAGTGTTGCTGATCCTGGCCCTTCATCTCAAACAAGCAATGAAAAGTCTGATGGAATGAAATTTCAACTTCCAGAGAAGAAATACAAGTATCAGTAGAAGTTAACTCTACATTCGTTGAAGTTACTAATGCATCCGGAAGAATGAATAATGCATCAGCAGATGGTGCTTCTACATCCGTAGATATTCTATCTACTTCCAGAGATGTTCCATTGCCATAAATTGTTCTCAATTCATCAGAACATACTTCAAATACACAAACATTAGCAGATCCACAATAAACATACGTAGATGTTCCTGTTACTCATGCGGACATTATTTCTACATCTGCTGAGACACAAACTCATGAAGATGGTTTTTATTCAGCTTTAGATAATCAAAATAATGAAGATTTTAACTACTTTGTTGATTCTCCATCTCAGCTGGATCTATCTCCGTCAACAAATATTACCAACTTGGAATCATCCATTCCAGTTGAATCATTTCCAACATCAAAAATTCATAAGAATCATCCAATAGATAACATTATTAGTGATCTTAATAAAAGAACCACATGAAGCCAAGAGGGAACTGTCAACATATGTCTTTTCTCTTGTTTTCTGTCATATGTGGTTCCTCCCAACATCACTACTACATTAAAAGACAACAGCTGGATTAAAGTTATGCAAGAAGAACTTTAGCAATTCAGAAAGCAAAAAGTTTGGAATCTTGTTGATCTTCCTGAATGCCAATACCCAATTAGCACAAGGTGGATTTTCAAAATCAAACTAGATGACAGAGGTATCATTGTCAGAAACAAGGCAAGGCTGATAGCATAAGGATATACCTAAGAAGAAGGGATAGACTATGATGAAGTCTTTGTACCAGTTGTAAGTGAAGATCAAGAATAGGTTGGACTCACCTTAGTTTAGTATTTTGTTTATCTTTCTATGTAATAGGATTTATGTTAGATTCCTTTTGTAAGTTGTTTAGTTCATTTGGTACAAATAGCAGTCCAGCGAAACTGTGAGCGAAACTATAGTTTCGCTCACAGTCAGCTGCAAGTTCTCCCGGGGAAACTGATAGTTTTTGCCGGGCGAAACTACAGTTTCGGCAGCACAGTTTCGCCAACAGCGAAACTGTCTGCGAAACTGAGACTGCTATATATAGATTTCATTTTGTTCATTGTTAGCCATCCTTGCAAAACCCTAATCGAATATTCTGTTGCAAGAGGCTACTGTAAGCTGAAGTTTATTGAATATATTGAGCTTATTTCATTTCTTTGTGTGTTGTTGGTTATTGAATCATCTTTGAATATTTTTGGTCTTCTTGAGTTCATTAAATCTTCGTGTGATTTGTTTGTGATTGGTATTGAACGATTCATACTATTTTCTGCACTGAAAACCCGATCAATGGACCAACAATATGGTATCAAAGCCTTAGTGCTCTTGATTGTTTAAGGTTTTTGGTCATTTTTGTTCAATACCAAGTTTTCTTCATTTCTATATCAAAACAGAGTGTTTTTATCATGGAAATTGATTGAATCTTGCTTGTTTATGTTTGGGGAAGTCTCGTGAATCATTCCATTTCAAATTCATTAAGATTTGGGTGATTTCAGATCGTTTTTGGGGTT
>BJCO01466401.1:0-14629 GCA_018326465.1 Flaveria floridana
ACACTTACGTATCTCATTCCATTGTTGTTCCAAACCTCTCTTGGTTCACCCACTGCAACCGACCTCCGATGATCATACAACCTTCCACTGAGATCCACTGCCAACCTAAAAGTACTAGGTCGGGCAGTGACCATGTCCCTATGAATGTATAGAGGCAACCCTTGTATATACCTCTTAATCCTCTTGGATTCAGGAATCACCAAGTCAGGCACCAGAGGTGCCATTTCATTGAATTTCGTGGTGTATTCTTGATGTGTGATGAAATCAAATGTGTGTGTGGAAGCAACAACAAATAACAGGATGATACTATTGTTGATGATGATTGATTTTCCTAAAGATCTTTTTCTAATCTTTCAAATGATATAACAAAAGTTTCTTATATCAATGTTTAACAAACATCAATCATGGTGCGGAAACCTATGATCAATGCTTATGATATCAGTGTGATTCTGTGTGTGTATGATTGCTAGTGATTAAATGCTTGAATGATAATAACTACTTGTTTGTATTGATTGTTCAAAAGCTTTACAAAGGATTAGGGAATTGTGCTATTTATAGCCTATACAGATAGATATATACAATTACAAGAATTCCCTTATGTAAATGAAAATTACAAAAAAAATCCTAAGTTTAAAAGTTGTCTGTGGATGATTAGTTGTCCACTGTGGATGTTAAGATGTCCGTTGTGGAGTCAGATAACTTATCTACTGTGTCTTGGATGTTGTCCACTATGAACACTTGGTGCTTTGTATGTTGTCCGCTGTGGAATGTTCATCCGCTGTGGATGAACATCCGCTATGGACAGTTCATCAGCTGTGCACTTGGCATCCCCTGTGTGTGTTGTTCATCCGCTGTGGGATGACTTCATCCGCTGTGGATACTTGGACTAGATCTTCATCCGCTGCATCATCTTGTTCATCCGTTGTGGGTAGTTCTTCATCCGCTGCTGACACTTGTCAAAATTTCTTTTGTCTACAAACCTGAAAAAAGAAATTTAAACTTAATTAGTGTATGTTATGAATGTTAACGATGCTAATGTGTTAGCTAATGATTGTTTGAATGTTAGAACACATTATGTTTGATTATGGCGAGCATTATCCTTTAGATGCATTATTCCTTTAATGCACTTGTTGAGTCCAACAATACTCCCCCTAAGGATGATGCTACCATCTCTTTAAGTTTGTTTGTTATTGTTTTGTTTGTTAGAAATAATGTGTTTGTGTTTGTGTTTGTTATGTATGGTTTGAAATGATTGTGTGTTTGACTTATGATGTTTGATTGCATGTTTGTATGTTATGCATGATTGTTTGTTTGTCTTATTACATGGTTAATTGTATGTTAACATGTATGTTTGTATGATAATATGTATGTATTGAATGATAATATGTATGTTTTGTGTGATAGCATGTATGTTTGTATAATAATATGTATGTTTTGCTAATTACATGTATAACCAGATTTACTTGACTGTTTGCTTAGTATGTTTGCTTGACTGATTTGTCAAGCTTGTTTATTATGTCAGATATATTTGTTTATTTATTTCGTCTGTTTGTATGTTAGAAACCTCTTATGAGTGAGAAGGTCCAGCTTCTTCTTTATTCTATTAAATTTCTTCAGATGCTTTTAGAGACTCTTCAACATCCTTTTCTGTTGCTTGATCTTGTTGAGCTTCTTTGACTTGCACAAAAAGAGAAGTTATCTTCAAAGCATTCCTACAGTTGGCTATATGTTCTACAAAATAGTCAACAGCAGCCTTCTGATCATCATACTTGCTCTCTATTTTCAGATGAACAGGTTGCTCCAAAGTAGATTTATCTAGGCTTTGCACATCAATGTTGCTAACCAGTGTGGTAACAACATGATTGCCCTTCAAGATCTCAAGATTGTTGTCTTCAGAGATTCTCATGCCTGTTATTCCCTCTATGTGTTTAAGGGTTGCTGATTTGTTTCCAATCTGTGTTTGAGAGCAGCATTTACATACACAGTGCCTAAAATCCTTAGCATGTGTATGAAATAGCAACAATCTCCCTTGCACAAACACATCTTCTATTGCTGGGAATGTCTTGGTCTTCAAGAATAAGACATAAGTTGGATGGAGTAGCTTTATCTCCATAGGGTCAAAAAGCCTTATGTCAGCTGCTACTTTGCCTTCAAGCTTTCTCTCTAACACCACTTCAAAATAGGTCTCATCATAATACCATCTTGTGATTGGATGTTGATATTGACTACCATCTATCTTTTTCATGATCAACTTTAAGTCTGATGGCCTCAGAGGGTAACCGACCCTTTCCAAGATGTCAGAATCAATCTAAGAAGATGATTCTTCATTGACTTGCTTTTGTTTGCTAGCTGACTTTTGCTCACTTCTAAGCTTTTTAATGTGTAACTTATCTTCTCTGTCAGCTTTAGCTTTCATCTTATGATGTTGCATGTTCATGTATGCTCTTCACATATGATAGAAATCTGCTCCCCTGGGATTGTTTTCGTGATTGACCGTTCTCAATTGCATCAGGTCCAATCTATCTTCATAGCTTAAAGATCCTAGTTAAGATATGTATGATAAGTACTGGACAAGTCCAGATACTCTCTTGATCAGAACTGCATCCCAGATTTCAACATATTTCTATGCCATAATCTTTCTTTCTTTGGCATATGCTATGAGTATAATTTTATCATAGAGCTTGACAAAATTTGTTTTCTTATTTATCATCTCTCATACTTTATTACCTTCAGGCCATAGCCTATGAGGCATGAATTATCTAGGCTCCTCTATAGCATGAAGTTTAGGTGGAGCTTGATGATAAGTTGATAGAGAAGATGTAGGATGAGGTTTAAAAATCTGTGGCTTAAGAGCATTTGCTAGCATGTTCTTGTATATTTCTTTTGCCATTTCTTTTATTTGAGATAAAGATATCCCTGCATATGACATGTATGGTATTCTTATATGACTCAACCAGCTTTTAACCTGGGAGTAGGTCCTCTTCTCTATTTTAGGGTCTTTTGGAAGATTGTTTTCAACTTCTTGCTTGTCTTTGATTTCCTTATATTTCTTGTATGTTTGCTCTTTTTCATCTTTCATGACTTCTTAAAAGTCTTTGAGCAAGTCTTTAACTGTTAAGATGTATGAATGATTCATAAGGAACCCTCTTGTTGTTAATTCAATCCCCATCAAGGTTTGAGGATCATCAAAGAAAAGTTCTTGTATGTATTGCATCACCTTATCTTCATCTATTTCTTCTTCTTCTTCTTCTTTATCAGAATCACTCAGGATAATAATGGAAGCTTGTTTTTGGTCAAGAGATTGATCTATCTCCCCTTCTTCAAGTGTAGTTACTTTATATGTTTGTTGTGGTTCATCTAAGTCAACTAGTTTAGTTTTGACTTTAAGAAGTTTTAGTGAAGGAGATTCTGGTTCTTCTTGTTCTACTACTTGTTGTTTTCCCTTAAGCAAGGATGCTAGATATGACTTTTTTCTCTTTCTTTCATAAGTTCTAAGCTAAGGATCAGATGATGATGGAGCTTGATCCTTAGATGATTTGGATTGTTCTTTTAAAGATTCAGCAAATTATTTGATCAATTCCTTTTGTTTTCTAACATTGTGTTCACAGGGACAATGCTAGTTTCTATTGTTTATGTGTCAGGTGTATGAAAATATTTTGTTAGGATTGGAGAGTAGTGCATGCTTTCAAATGTATTTGATTCTTCAAAGAATATATCCATAGAATAACGTTCCTCATAAACGATGATTGCCTTTTCATACTCTTTGGTGATTGTTTCTTCAGCTTAAGACATAATTTCCTCTTCAAACTCATCACTCTGGTCTTGTTTTTGACTTTTTTGGAATGTTCTTCCTCATTCAGTAGAGTGTTTGTATATGTTGATTCTCTATTTAGCTTTTCAATTTCTTTATTTTGAGAAGGAATTGTGCTTTTATGCTCATCTATCTCCAAATCCTTTGAATTTGTTTTTTCTGTTAAGTATGTAATATCAAGTCTTGCACTACTTAAACTTGGTCTTTCACCTTCAGCTCTTCTTTTGCTTGTTAAAGTTGTTGTTCCAGAAATTAAACAATCAACTTTTGAGCTGTTTGATATGCCTTGAGTTTTTCTATCTCTTCATCTTTACTTTTCAACGTATCTTTAAGCTTTCTTGCTTTATTGTTTGACGTTTCAATCAGTTTGTTATACTCATTGAATAAGGACACTTTTAAGTATTCAATCTCTTCCTTAGTAGGAATCTCACTTCCTTGTTCTTCGGTTTCCATATGTTCAACATGAGCACTTTGTTCTTCTTAAGTATGCTCATGTTGTGAAGATTTGCTAACTTCTTCTTGATGACTGGTATGTTCTTGCAATGATGTATCAATGTCTCTGAAAAAAGAAGACAATGTTTGTTGATCTGATTGAGTTGGGTTGTGTGGTGGTGAAGGCAAATGATGCTCAAACTAGAATTGTTCCATCCGTTGTGCTTATTCAATAACTTGCTCTTGTGCTTGAATGAATGGTTGTGGTTCAGATCCAATGGGATCATGTATGATGGGTGCAGGTTCAGGTGCATCTTGCTCTTCTTATATGATAGGGACTTGTTGAATGATTGGTTCTTGCTGAATAACATGTTGGAGCATCATCTGAGGTTCACCTTGTCCTAGAATCCTCAAAAAGATGTCTAGTACAGGGATGTAATGATCAAATCATGTGTGCTGGCACATGCACCTCAGCTCCATGGTACAAGCTGGACTTGATCCTAGTGAAAACATGTTCATTGAAATGGACAGGCTGAAAGATAGCTCCTCCTCTTGGAATGTCTGGAAGTAGATCATTAATAATCATCAGAAGGAACCTTGGATACATATGAAACTTTTTCCTTACTTCAGTCAGGTTGTATACCATTCCATTCGACACTTGTGCAGCAAAATTGAATGGTCTTCTTGCTATGATGCTTGTTATTGCTGAAGAGCTTCTTAAAGAAGTAGCATCCCAGCCAGTCTTTCTATTTGTCATTGTCTTTTGATATGTGTGCATTAAAAATATGAATTATGCACACATGTATGACTTCTTGATTTGCTTTCTATCAATGGTACCAATGTAACCAATCTGTCTGAAAACATGTAGCACATAGTTTTCATCAAATTCAACTGGACCTTGGGCATCTTCATCTCCTAATTATAGAACTCTTCTTATAATCTCTTCTATGATAGTGATCTGATGGTTGTAAACAGAAGATACTATTACTTGCTAGCCATTCATTTGCTCTATGTGAGCATGAGTCTAAAATTGGACTATATGATTTTCATAAATCTCAGGCCTGGCTGTCATAGCATGAACTAGACTAGTCTATTTGATGGCTTGTATGATATCTTTGTAATTTACAACCTTGGGTGAATCAGGATCTAGAAATGCACAGAGATTAGGATCTTTTACAAACACCAGGTTTGCCATATATGCAATAAAGGGATTGATGTTAGTATCTTTTATGCTAATAATGTGTGATGATGAAATATTAATCAAGTGTTTACTGGATTGTTATGCTTGTTATGAGATGTTGAAATGTATGTTTAAACACTTGTGTTTGATCTAGGTGTATGTTCTTTGACATTTTTACACTTGAATTAGTTTGACTTTTTCAAAAGTCAACATTTGTCAATTTTGACCATGCAAATCTTGTTTGTTTCAACTTGATTTTATCCAAATTGTTTTGCATTGTGTTTGTTATATCATCAACAAGTTTCTTTGTTCAAATCATACATCAATTCCATCTCAGACCAACTAGTTCATGAAATTCAGTTTGACTTTTTATAGTCAAACTTGAACATTTAATACACATTGAATGAAATTGCATTTAATGCTTGTATGTTTTGAATGTTATGCCAAATTAACTGATTCTTCTTGTTTGTTACTGATTTTTAAACATGTGCAGTAAGTTATAACTTATTTCAAGTTATTTTCAACATTTCTAAGATCAACAACCAGTTTTTGTATGATTTTGGCATGAACATCATGTCTGAACATGAACCCGATAAACACTTAATCAAATTTCATCAAAATAACAGTTCATACACAGTCGACTATGGTCATTTAACACATATTCAGTGTCTGATTTGGTTTAAAACATCAAAAATTCATGTTTTGATTTCAGTTCGATGTTTGACCTGGGTTGAACAATGTCTGAATTGAAATCATAAAACAAGATGTTTAAATGGAAGTTTGATGATCGAAATCATGTTGTCATACCTATTTGATTATGAATAAGATGAAAGATCAAATAGATTTTTGGTTTGAAATCATACAGGTGTTTAAGGGTTTATCAGAATTTTAAATGTTTTAAAATTTTAATTTTCTCACTTTCACTCGTGATGAATAAGAAAGTTACAAGTGTTGAATTATATATACAATGGAAAACTATATGTCCGTTGTGTATAAAGTGTGTGTCCGCTGTGCAAAACTGTTTTAAGCTAAAAATAAATTTTAAGTGTCCGATGTGTGAACAATGTCTGTTGTATAAAACAGCTTAAACTTAAAATTAAATCTGAAGTGTCTGTTGTGTGAATAGTGTCTGTTGTATAATTTTAAACTTGTACGCTGTGGACCCTTTTGCCTGATTCTGAGTATACAGTGGATGACTTCTTGGCCATACACTGTGGACTTTTGTGTGTGTTTGATTGGTCATAGCTGATGAACATCTGTTCATGCGCTGTGGACTTTTGAAAGTTTGTTTTGTTGTTCACAGCGGATGAATATTTGTTCATACGTTGTGGACACTTAGAAAATTTGTTTGGTTGTTCACAGAGGATGAACATTTGTTCATACGCTATGGAAACTTAAAAAATTGTTATGTTATTTTATCTTACACAGCGGATGAACATTTGTTCATACGCTGTATAGACTTGTTTGTTCAAATGACATTCACACCGGATGAACATTTGTTCATGTGTTGTGGAATGTTGTTGTATTCACAATGGATTCCTTACTAACATCATGCGTTGTGAAATGTTGTTGTATTCACAATGGATGTCCTACTAACATCATGCGCTATGAACACTTGGTATATCTTGCATGTTGTGATGGTTACTGTAGCTACAACGGATGTATGTTTGTATGTCCGCTGTTAGTACTTTGAAAATTTATATTTTTTGTTAATCTACCGAAGCATAATTTTCTTCCGAAGCCAAATTTTTTTGATTTAAAATGTATGTTAAAATACTAAAAGTTTTAACATGATCAATATATGTATGTTTAAGATATCACGCACAAGCAATATTGTGCATATGTATGTGTGTCAAACTGCTATTTTTGGGTGCTTGCTTGACTTGGGTTTATTTAAAATTTCAAAATATTAATATTTTAAAATTTTAACATGTATGAGAATACACTTGTTCTACTGACATTGATATTTCCATGTTCAATTTCTCCCGCTAAAGTTTTGCAACATTATAAAACCTTTTATAACTTGACAAAAATTTAAATTTTGTTTGAGTGGAAATTTATCAATGTCCAATTAGATTTTTTGCATGATAAGAATTTAGAAAGATAGCAATTTATCTAACTAATAAATGATTAATTTTCATGTTGTAACATGAATCATTTGCACATAACTTGAGATCATACTAGTCTTCAATCCTCATAGAGTTGTTTGATGTAGATTGAGAATAGACATAGACTAATACAATATTGATTGCAGATATTTAGATCCACTTAAACTCATGCATGGTATTAATGATGGATTTAAACAGTGAGTGATTATCGTGTTATGAGTATATTAGGATGATACGCATGT
Organism: Flaveria floridana; assembly: GCA_018326465.1. Lineage (NCBI taxonomy): Eukaryota > Viridiplantae > Streptophyta > Magnoliopsida > Asterales > Asteraceae > Flaveria > Flaveria floridana. The sequence goes on from BJCO01466401.1 coordinate 7,774, forward strand.
ACCCCACATCTCATTGTATGTTAAAATCAATCTTCCTTAAGATATACTAGCAAGCACTTTCAATACTTAAGACCTAGTTACTTAGGAATATAAATGCTCAATTTGATCCTTTTGATTGATCCTTATTGGGATTCTTTTGCACTTCACTTTGGAAGGTGATCCTCTTTAGGATTCTTTTGATTTGTCATCCTTAGTGGATGTGTTCCTTATTTGGAATCTTTTGGGATCAAAGCTTAGGTTATTCAAGTCTGTGCTTAGCACAACAAAGAATGCCATTGTAGTTACTTTACCAGTAATCTATGTTGGATAGACCAATACTCATCATAAACCAAGATATGTTGTTTTCCACATAATCATGAGCATTTAGTTCTTCACTATGGATGTGATGTTAGGTGTTTCATGCTGAGCCTATCCATATATCAAACAAAGTATTGTCAGTCTTTATTAGTGAAAATAACTCTAGTGATTAAATAATCTAGTGTACTATCATTTCTCATGAATGGTTATGTGTGATTCAAAATTGTTTGTTAATTAAATAACATGAATAATTGTATGATATCTTGATTTTGTAAAACAATACTTGTTTGATGTAAACTTGGACTTGACAAAATCAAGCTTGTATGATTTAATGTTTTAAAAACATTAATTGTGTGATTCATAGTTGATCATACCAAGTGACTGAACTAGAAATTCAAATCTTGTTAAATCAAAAGGTTTAGTGAAAAGGTCATCCAATTGATTGTCTGTATGGACTTTGATCAACTTTATCAGACTCCTTTTCTAAACAATCTCTCAGAAAGTGATATCTGATATCTATATGTTTTCTTTTTGAATGTTGAACTGGATTATTAGTGATAAACATGGAAGCAGTATTATCAATGTGTATGGATGTTTTAAGAAAATTAATGCCATAATCAAGCATTTGGTTTTGAATCCAAATCACTTGAGAACAACATGTAGAAGCAGCTATGTATTCTGCTTTAGCTGTTGACACAGAGACATTTGTTTGTTTCTTGCACTGTTAGGAGATCAATCTAGATCCAAGAACCTACAACCTCCAGTAGAGGATTTTCTGTTTTTATTACATCCACCATAATCATTGTCTGTGTATGCATATAAAGAAAAATCTCCATCTTTGGGATACTACTACCCAAGTGATGGTTTGCCTTTTAAGTATCTAAAGATTCTCTTTACTGCATTTATGTGTGATTCTTTTAGATCTGCTTAGTATCATGCACATATGCATAAGACATACATGATGTCTGGTCTGCTTGATGTTAGGTACATTAGGGAGCCTATCATGGATCTATAGAGCTTCTGATCAACTGATGTGCCTTCTGTATCTGGACCAAACTTCAATCCAGTTGCAAATGGTGTTTTGCTGGATGTACAGTCAGATGTAACACCCGGATATTTTTATAGACAAGAAAGAAAGAATAAACGCGAATAAAGAGGAGAAATATAATGTAACCCAAAGTGGAGGGGTCGAAAGTGTCAAAAGGACAAAAAGAATAAAAGTTGGTGAATAAAGGCAGTATAGCCACCCATGTTGCCTGCACCCTTCACCTCATTCGACATTTTAGAGAGAGAAAGAAGAGAAGCTTCCGATTTGAGAAAGAACTTCAAGCAAAATTCGAATTCAAGGTAAGAATTAGTGTTTTTAAGTTGTTCTTGGCGAGCTTTAGCCTCGGTTATATGTTCTTATGTGTATGTGTGTTCAGGTTGTGTGTTTTAAACACATCTAGGTGTTTGAATTCTTTAGGAAGTCCAAGATTTAGAGTTTAAAGCTTGAAAGTAGCAAAGGTGAGTTTCTAGAACCCCATTTTTACATGTTTTATACGATTTTTAGGGCTGGAAATACATGTAAAATGTTTTTAAAGAATTGAAGTATGTAACCGTATGTACGCATGTATGTATGATGATGTTTACGGATGTTTTATGTTATGTTCATGCTTAGCATAGTATGAGTAAGCTTAGAACAAGGTAATATGATGTTTGGGACTGAAAACGACTTAGAAACATGTTGAACAGGTTGCTAATGCGCCTACAAAAGGCTCATGCGCCTAAATATTGCCTTTGAATTATTAAGTGTTGCTCATGCACCCAAACAGTACCTAATGCGCCAAAGTCCCATGCGCCTGAAATTCATGCGCCCAAATAGTAGCCATGCGCCTAGAATTAGGCTGAATTTGGCTAAGTACCCCATGCGCCTGAAATTTCCTTAGAAAATGTCTAAATGAAGTTCATGCGCCTGAATAGTGGTTCATGCGCCCAGGATTTTGACCAGGAGCCTAAGTGTTGGGGCTCATGCGCCCCAATAGTGCCCATGCGCCTGGACCTCCCATGCGCCCAAGTAATCTCATGCGTCTAAGTGTTAAACTGCTGTTTGATGAGGCGCCTGCATAGTTGAAATGCGCCCATACAGGGCTCATGCGCCCAAATAGTGTTGGTGCGCCCAACACTTAGAATTTATTGCAGAATTTTCGTGGGAGTCTGTGCATTTAGGGTTTTGACTATTATTGACTAGGGTTTAATAAATGTTCATTGGCATGATAATCCATGATTGTTATTATGACCCTTATCATTATTATTATCATTATTAATATTATTTTGTTGCGGTTATTATTATTATTATTATATTTATTATTAATATTACCTGATATTAGGTGACTTTACGTGGTATGTTTATGACCGTAACGGAAAGTATTATGTAACGTAAAGTGAAAGATAATGAAAGAGGAACATGATGAATGAATGCATGCATTAATGAATGATGATAGTCTTGCGAGCATTGGATATCGGGACACGCCAATTAAGGTGTTAGCCCAATGGTGTGGGATCGCCACCCCGGGAGGATGATGTTATAGAACCTCTACCGCTTACCCCTAGTACTGTGGCACCATGTTTAGCTGTCTCTTTATAGACTTTGGCCCAGTAGCTATATAGTTCGTGTAAGGCCCCGTTCCCCGGTACCTCACAGTTGGTCATTCATTGCACATAAAACATATATAAGCATTAAACTTAATAAAAACATACAGCGGAAACCTCAAATTAACTTTCAATATACTATAAATGCTTTTGCCAGTTAATACAACGCCCATCAATTACAAAATACATATTGTTATATTACATCACAAAAGCATTATACAAAAGAATGCCATCCCAAAAGAGCTGAGTAGCCACCTCGTGCCATCCTCAGCAACACTACCTGTCAATTGAAAACACATAAAAAGTCAGCGTTACTGAGTGAGTTCTAGTTTTATAATAAAATATACTTTTCTTTCGTTAAACCATTCTTTACATACATGCGATCACACAACATACGTACACATAGATAATATCATTATTATCTTCATCATCCATTCATTAGCTTTCGTTCTTTTACCGTTCATCATTAACATTAGCATTCTTTCATAAACTCTTTCTTTCATTCGTAGGTTTCTTACTTTCATTCATACATTCATTTCAGTCATTCGTACGTTCATTACATTCCTTCATACATTTGTTACATTCATTCGTATGTTCATTACTTTCGATGACATGTACAATACCTCGAACATTGTACACTAGTGCTGGTGCTGGACCTGTGGTAATTAATCACGAACATTGTGCACGAAGCTGATCCAGTCACCTAGGGCAAGTACATGCACCACTTATCTTTCCTCTTTCATTTTGGATCAATGCCAAGTGCTATACCCCGAACATTGTGCACGAGTGCTGGTGCTGGACCTGTGGTAATTAAATCACGAACATTGTGCACGAAGCTGATCCAGTCACCTATGGTAAGCGGCAAAGATCCCATACATATGGTCAATCACAAAGGTTGGACCCCAGTGTGCATCCTTCGGGGTAGGTAACCCGCACACCGTTGAGCTAACACCTTCATTGGGTGTGCACCTCCTTACATTTGCTTGCAAGCCTTTTCTTATTCATTTACGTTCCACTTTTCTTTATCATTAATCTTCCCCTTATTAATGATAATACTTTACGTTACAGTCATACACATACCATGTGAAGTCACATATTATAAGATAATAATAATAATAATTATAATAATAATAATAATAATAACCGCATCAATAATAATAATAATGATAATAATAATGATAGGGGTCATAATAACAATCATGCAAATGAGCATTTAATTAAACCCTAGTCAAAACCCTAACTGCACAGACTCCCACGAAAATTCTGCAATAAATTCTAAGTGTTGGGTGTATGAGGACTATTTGGGCGCATCAACCCTTTTCAGGCGTTTCACCACTATGTAGGCGTATTTGCCTACACTTAACCAAATAAACTCTTAGGCGCATGAACTATTCAGGCGCATGAGCCTGTACTTAGGCGCCTGAATGAAAGGTTGGGCGTATGAGTACCATTGGGGCGCATGACCCCCACACTTAGTCTTTCTAGCCAATTTTCTAGGCGCATGAACTACTGTTCAGGCGCATGAGGCATACTTAACTTTCTAAGGCAATAAACTAGGCGCATTAGGTACTGTTTGGGCGCATGAGCAACACTTCATAATTCTAAGGCACAATTTAGGCGCATGAGCCTTATGTAGGCGCATTAGCAACCTGTTCAACATGTTTCTATGTCGTTTTCAGTCCCAAACATCATCTTACCATATTCTAAGCTTACTCATACTATTCTTAGCATGAACATAACATAGAACATCCGTAAACATCATCATACATACATGGGTACATACGGTTACATACTTAAATTCTTTAAAAACATTTTATATGTATTTCCAGCCCCAAAAATCAGTTAAAACATGTAAAATGGGGGATCTAGAACTCACCTTAGCTACTTTAAAGTCTCAAACTCTTTGAACTCGAACTTTCACAGGTTTTCTTAACACCTAGGCATGTTAAGACATCCAACCGAGCACATATACACATAAGAACACGTATAATTTGGCTACTTGGCCAAAAATCTATAAAACCGAACCAAAAACTCATAAAATGCTTACCAATTTCGATTTCAGCTGCTTTCTATCTCTAGAATCTGAAATCCCTTCTCTTCTACTCTTATTTCTTTTCGTTTTGGTCGACATAAAAAGTTGTAAAAGGTGGCATGGGCGGCCATCCCTATATGTAAAAGATATTTGACTTTTGTACTTTTACACAAAGCCCCCTACACTTTTGTTCCTTCTCATTTTCTTTCAAGATACTTTCTTTTTCTTTTCTTATTATTTATTTTTTTTTGTCTAACTAGAAATTCCGGGTGTTACAGTTTGGGGTGTAGCATATGGTACTGGTACGGAAAATAGCCCGGGGAGGATACACATCGAGGTCTTTCTTTGTGATCGACCATTATTATAGAACCTCTACCGCTTACCCCTAGTACTGTGGCACCATGTTTAGCTGTCTCTTTATAGACTTCAGCCTAGTAGCTATACAGTTCCGGGTGTAGCATATGGTATTGGTACGAAAGATATCTGCTGCGCAAGAAAAGATGAAATAATGAACGAACGAATAGAGAAGATAATAATGATATTATCTACGTGTATGTATGATGTGTGATAGCATGAAAGTAAAGAAAAGGTTTTACTGAAGATAAAATATGTTTTATTATAAAACTAGAACTCACTCAGCAACGCTGACTTTTTATGTGTTTCCAGTTGACAGGTAGTGTTGCTGAGGATGGCACGAGGCGGCTACTCAGCTCTTTTGGGATGGCAATCTTTTGTTTAATGCTTTTGTGATGTAATACAACAATTGCTATTTTGTTATTGATGTACATTGTATTAACTGGAAAAAGCATTTATAGTAAATTGAAAGTAAATTCAAAGTTTTCGCTGCATGATTTTTATTAAGTTAATGCAAAATATATGTTTTATGTGCAATGATAGACCAGCTGTGAGGTGCCCGAGAACGGGGCCTTACAAGTTGGTATCAGGGCCAAAGTTTAAGCAAAATGGGTAAATTTTCAAAATAAATCTTAACTTAAACTGAAAATGGGACAGGGAAGGGATGCCAATCTGAGTAGTTACGTGCCATCAGGTATTTTCTTAAAGTTAATCGGTATTATGTACGCATATTATGTGTTTATGTGTTACTGTTAGATTTAGATACTAATGTAGTCAGGACAGGTAATGCTCGGGGTACGAAGAGTAAAGTAAGTGGCTAATCAAAATTGACCACTGTAATTAGGGACTTACTATACTTGACATAAACTGAGTTGTTTCCTTGAATGACAGTTTTAGTGTTTGAATCTTATAGCGCATAGGAGATGGCTGGAAAGAAATCTTCCAAGGCTTCTAGAGGCCGAGGTCGACCGCGTGTAACTAGGAGCAGTGCTAAGTCTCCTGAGATGACCCATGAGAACCCTGAGGTTCATGACCGGAGTGAAGGAAACGAGAATGCCAGCCTGGATGCCTCAACTCGGGAGGCGATTGCTGACGAGGTGCACCAGGTCATGCAGACAGTCTTACCTTCTGTAGTGACTAAAGTTATCCGAGCTGTGAGGAACGAGGAGAGAAAGGAGAAGGAGGACAGGAAAGGGATGACTGGGAAGGAAAGCAAGGGAGAGAAGGAACGGCCGGAGCCTGAGACGGTAGTGTCCGACGAGGAAGAGGATGATGCAGTAGGGGTAACGACCAAGGGATGCAGTTATTGGGCATTCCAGAGGTACAAGCCCCCGACTTTTGATGGCAATGGCAATGCTGCAGCCGCTCATCGATGGGTGAGGGAGATGGAAGCAGTATTGGAGATCAGCGAGTGCCGCGAAGACCAGAAGGTGAAGTTCGTGACTCACTCCTTTACTGACTCAGCACTATGTTGGTGGGACAATATCGTCCAAGCTGAGGGTTCCAGGGCCATCGGGAAAATGTGATGGAAAGAGTTGAAGA
>BJCO01466402.1:0-15594 GCA_018326465.1 Flaveria floridana
CTTGGTTTCTTGGCTTCGGAAGACTTTGTCTTGAAGCTAAGGAAGACTTCATTTCTGGCTTCAGAAGATATTGGTCTTGGCTACAAAAGATTTACACTTAGAATATTTCTTAAGTGGTGTAAAACTTTCATAGCAATTCTACTTCATGTTCTGTGCAACATGCAGGAAGACGATCATTTGCATAAAACTACTGAATGAAGACTAGCATAACTGCTGAAGGAGGACTAGCATAACTGCTGAAGAATACTTTTTCAGCTGTTGTGATAACTACTGAAAGAAGATCATTACAACTACTGAAGAGTACTTCTTCAGTTGTTGTGACAACTACTGAAAAGGATCATCACAACTACTGAAGAGTATTTCTTCAGTTGTTGTGATAACTACTGAAATCTGTCTTCAGACTTTGTCTCCAGTTGATATCTTCAGATGTTATCTTCAGCTGATGTCCTAAGCTGTTGTCTTCAGTTGTTACCTTCAGCTGTTGAGATCAGCTGTTACCTTCAGCTATTGTCTTCAGCTGATGTCTTCAGCTGTTGAGATCAGCTGTTACCTTCAGCTGTTGTCTTCAGCTGATGTCTTCAGCTATTGAGATCAGCTGTTACATTCAGCTATTGTCTTCAGCTGTTACCTTCAGCTGTTGAGATCAGCTGTTACCTTCAGCTGTTGTCTTCAGCTGTTACCTTCAGCTGTTGTCTTGATCAGTAGATAGTTACAAGAGTGTTTTGGCTGCATCAGACTTTTAGGAATCCTTACAAACTTAGAGATGAGATCTGATCTCGAGTCCTTAAACATCTTAAAAGCTGATTTTAAAAGAGCTGAAAATGATTACAAACTTAAAATAGAAGATTTATAGAAAACAATTCAACTCTTAAGCATGAGCATACCAACTATAGGACTTAGATCAAAGATCTCATCACTAAGTTAATTGAATGTCAAGCTAAGCTTCTGATCAGCAAAGCCAGGGTAGAATAATATGTTCTTGAAGAAGAGACCTTCAAGAACATGTATCCTCATCCTTGTATGTAAAAGTGTATTATCAGAACAAGCAGAGACTGGGATCTACTGAAATAGCTCCTCCACACACTCTACTTTATATAAGATCTCCTAGGTGTGAAACTTGTTAAGATGAGCTTCCCCTCATAGACCTCATTGAAGAGGAAGATGAAGAGGAGGATAAAGAGGAGATAATAAAGGATGGATCTGAGATGAGTGAAGAAGATCATCCTAAGAAGGGTCACTATTCTTCTGAGGAGAGGAAAGAACCATGGATGACAAAGTCTAAGAGGAAAAACTTGATCAAAGCAGCCAAGAGAAGATCAAAGAACGCTCAAGAGATCAAGGCCATATTCAATTCCAAGCAGAAACATGCCTTTATCTCTATAGGATTTAAAGTGGTAAAGGCAGAGGAATCAACCAAGAACTCTAGTACTAGGAGTTCTAGTTCATGTCCAATTCATCCCTGTGAAGAAAAGAAGACTAATCAGTTATGTACCACTGCTACATAGCCTGAACCATCCAGCTCCAAGAGCAAGCCTCTCTCTAAAAAGCTTGCTGCATTATCTGAGAAGATGAAGATGGAGATGGAAAGTGATCAAGCTCAGTCTTCTACTCAAAAGAAGACTCTCAGAAGGAAGCCAGTTGTTTACATCATGTGTGGTAGTATTTCTCATCTTGCCATGTATTACATCTACAATCCCAAAAGTACTATCCACATCACCAAGAAGAGGACTTCTGAGAAGAAGAAGAAGAAGAAAGCTTCGGAAGGAAAATCTCTTTCTTTCGGAAGCTCCAAAGTGAAGACAAGTGAAAACTTGCCTTCGGAAGAAAATTTGATCTCGGAAGAAAGGAATGCTTCCGAAGCACTAAAGCTTGCTGCAATAAAAGCAAGATCTTCCAAAGGCTTTATCTCCCAAACTTCTGAAGTTCTCAAAACTTCCAAAGTGTTGAACGTCAAGTCTAATATTCCGAGTATCATATGGAAGATAAAGGAAGACCAAGTGACTAAAAGTTATTTATCAACAGTAGAAGATGATGCTCAAAGTCTTAACATAGGATCAATCACTGGTGCATTGTCTTCAGTCCATTTTGAAAAGCCCAAGACTAATAAGGCTTGGGTTTTCAAATGTAACTTACCTTTTTTTATGCAGGAACAACTAAAGACTAAGAAGAATGTATGGATCATTGATAGTGGTTGTTTCAGGCATATGACATGCAATGGCTCTTTGCTTCAAAACTCTGAGAAAATTGACGGAGGGCCAATTGCTTTTGGAGAAGATGCTGGAGGTTACAATACTGGAAGGGGCGAGGTCATAAATGGTAACTCAACATTGAAAAGGTAAACTTTGTTAAGGAGCTTGGGTACAATTTACTGAGTGTATCCCAATTTTATGATCAGATACACAGTATGCTCTTCACCAAGAATGAGTGCATTGTTCTCAAGCCTGGGGTGGTCATTCCTCAAGAGCATATCCTGCTCGGAGCCTCCACGAAAGGGAACATGCAAAAGATGGATTTGTAGGAAACATCTCCCTCAGGAGGAGTTTCTTGCTTTATATCTAAAGCAAATAGTGATGATTTTTTCTTTTTGCATAAAAGAATGTGCCATGTAAACTTTAAACCAAGATTATTCCCTTCCTCGTGCTAATCTAATCACAGCAGTAGCATCAGTGGCTTGGCTTATCGGACTTGGTAACTGAAATGCCAAAGAAAGAGTTTACAAGTGATGATAGCTGTGTTGCATGCCTGAAAGGAAGAAACACAAGGTGTCTCACAAGCCAAAGGAAAAGAACACCATCACTACTCCCCTACACTTATTACACATGGATCTTTTTGGCCTACCAGTGTAATGAGTCTAGGAAGGACCTCATATTATTTGGTGATCACAGATGATTTCACAAGATTCACTTAGGTCTTCTTCCTTATAACTGAGGATGAGACTCTTGAGATCTTGAAGAACTTCATTCTGAAATTTAGGAATCAATGTGATCACAAGATAAAGACCATAAGATGTGATCAAGGAATTGAATTTAAAAACCAAATCCTTGACATATTTTATGATGAAAAAGGTATTATAAGACAATATACCGCTCCCAGGACTCCTTAGCAAAATTGTGTTGCTGAAAGGACAAATATGACTCTTATTGAAGCTGCAGAACCATGTTGTCTGACTCTAAACTGCCCATCACCTTCTGGGCAGTGGCAAGCAACACTGCCTACTATGTGTAAAATAGAGTTTTGGTAGTTAAGACTCATGGTAAGACTCCTTATGAGTTGTGCCACGAAAGGAGACCTTTCATTGGTTTTCTCAGATCATTTAGTTGTCCTTGCACCATCTTGAATACCAAAGATCAAGTAGCCAAATTTGCTGAGAAACAGATTATGGACATTTTATTGGATACTCTTCCCAAGCTAAGGCTTATAGGGTATACAATCTTAGAACTAGAGTAATTAAAGAGTCAGCCAATGTGACCTTCAATGAGCACTCCCAGTGTGAAAGGTTCTGGTCCTGATTGGTTGTTTGATCTTGATTTAGTTACCAACTATTTGAACAAAACATATAAGAATGTTTCAGGATCTATAGGTAACTTATCAACAGGAGATCCTAACCTAAGATTTAAGCTGAGAAGACCAAGCAAGAATACTACTTCAGCTCCAAAGGTAACTAACCCTGCAGATGGAGTTCATATCAGCATAACCATGTCAAATCCAGCTGATACATCTGAGGTGCTTACAAATTCTAGCTTAGAGGCACAAAACTCAAATGAATGAGCTTCAAATATAGGAGGAAATAGTGGTGGTGACAGTGATCAAGAATTTCTTGATACTGATAACCACTCAATGGAAGATAATATCAATGATGTCACACACTCATTGGATCAAGCTTCTTTTGATAAGTGTGCTGATATCGTGGGAGACACTTCATTATCAGACCTAAACTTTACATATTTAGATCTGTCTAATTAACTTGTTATGATCCCTCAACTTAGGATTCACAAGTCACACCTCACCACAAACATCATTGGAGATGTTGACAAAAGGGTGAGAACAAGAGGGCAAATGTTTTCAAGGGTATACACAAGAAGAGGGAATAGACTACACAAATGTTTTTGCTCCGGTAGCAAGACTTGAAGCTGTTAGAATATTCCTTGCTTTTGCTACATCCAAGGATTTCAAGGTCTACCAATTTGATGTCAAGTGTGCTTTTCTATATGGGGTAATAGATGATGAGGTGTATGTCGAACAACCACCTGCCTTTGCAGACCCAGATCATTGTGATTTTGCCTGCAAGCTTGATAAAGCTCTTTATGTGCTACACCAAGATCCAAAACACTCGTCATCAAAGGAAAAGGGAATGACTTGACGTTGTTCAAGTGACATTATCTTTGGGTCAACTAATCCAAAGCTCTGCAAAGACTTTAAGAAGCTGAAAAAGAATAGATTTGAAATGAGTGCCATGGGGGAACTCAATTTCTTTCTAGGAATTAGTTGATAATGGCATCTTCATAAGTCAGTCAAAGTATGTGCAAGACCTAATTACAAGATTCAACATGATTGAATGTAAGGTTGCAAAGACACCCATAGCTAGAAATAACTCCCTTGGACTTGATCTTGAGGGGGAGTATGTAGATGAATATCTTTATAGAGCTATGATTAGGTCTCTCATGTACCTCACAGCCAGCAGGCCTGATATCATGTTTACTACATGTATATGTGCAAGATATCAAGCCAACCCAAGATGTCACACCTGGTTGCTGTCAAGAGAATTCTTAGATATCTCATAGGTGCTCCTAAACTAGACCTTTGGTATCTAAAGAATTCTGACTTCAGTCTGTATGCCTATATAGATAGTGACTATGGTGGCTGCAAAATGACTACAAAGTTAACATCTGGGGATGTCAATTCCTTGTTAGAAGGATAGTCTCATGGCAATGCAAGAAACAATCATATGTGTCTGCATCAACTGCTGAAGCTGAATACATTGCTGCTGCTAGCTGTTGTGCTCAAGTGCTTTAGATTTAGAATCAGATGTTGGACTATGGATTTAACTTTAAAGAGACTTCAATCCACATACATAACAATAGTGTTTTCTCTATTACAGAGAACCCTGTGAAGCACTCAAGGACAAAACAAATCAACATCAGGTATCATTTAATTAGAGATACTTTTAAAAAGGGATTGATAAACTAGTCAAAGTTAACACAAATGAAAAATATGTTGATTAGTTCATAAAGGCTTTTGATGAACAGAGATTTAAATATCTTGTGTCAGCTATTAGGATGATTAACTTTGAATAGATTTTCTTAAAACTTAAACCAAGACTATTTCTAAAACATGTGTGTCCTAAGTTGTATATACTATCACCTACATATGCCTAGTTTTTCTTTGGAAGAAAAATTTTCAAATGATATTACTTAGAATTTTGGAAATTTTAGACATATTTTCTCTCGGATGACATTAAGTTGTCTTCGGAAGAACATTAAGTCTTCAAATAATATAAAATACTTATAAGAAATTTACATTAGGAAGAAATTTTGATATATCTTCCGAAGCTTAAACATGATTCTAAGTATTTATATGTTTTCAAATGACAGTTTTCTTTCGAAAGCAATCAAGCCTCGAAAGATTTATTTTCTTATGAATAAAACTTCTAAGTTTTAATCTCTTCCAAAATCAAATATGTCTCAGAAGCAAAAACACTTTAAGTATTTTTCTTCCGAAGCAAATTTCCATAAATAGTAGGAATATCTTCTTAAGTTAAAATTGGCTTCGGAAGTTTTTATAAACTTCTGAAGACAAAATGCCTTCGGAAGATTTTTGACTTAAAAACTACCTTTTTAGGCACCTTTTTTAGAGGTGGGACCGACATCCGAATTTCAAAGTTTATTCTTTTACATATATATACACTCAACGGTTTCCCATCTTTCACTATCTTCTTCATCTGTAAATCCTCTAACCTAAAATCACTCGCAAACCACCTTTGTTCTTATCTTCCTTCATCTCAAAGCTACCTCAAAATAGCCAACCTTAATCACAGAAACCAACCTGATTTTTTCATGCACTTACACAGGAAACATAATCAGGTTGCTCTGTTGAACTCTGAGAAAGATCCTAATTTCTCAGAGGTTTGTTGCTTCTTATCACTAGACAACTACTTCACCTCCCTCACCATAGATCATCCACTTTATGAGGATCAACTACTGGAGTTCTAGAGGACATGCCAAGAGGTCACTATGGATGGGGAGAATGCACTATCTGTCATAGTGTAAGGGAGGACAATCTTCATCACTCCAGCCTCCATAAACACACATCTTAGGCTGGATGATGTAAAAGGTGATTTGTGCTTCCCCAAGTCTATTGTCAACCACTCCTTTGGACAGATGGGCTATGAAGGTGATTACCCTGTAAGAACTTTTAGAAAGGGAAAGGTCTCCTCCCAGTGGAAGTACATCCTTCATGTTGTCATCCACAGTTTATTCAACAAGCATGGAGGATGAGACCAAAGTCCTGAAGACCTTTCCTATATAGTCCATGGGATGGTTCAGGGGGTCAAGTTCAGGTATTCTCAATTTAAATATACTAATTTGCTTGTAAACTTGGACTCCTTAGAATATTACATATTCCCTAGATATGTCCAGCACATTCTTAACTATGAACTGGGCTCATAGTTATGGGGAACGGATAATGTTCTAAAATTAGGACAAATGAAGCCTGCCATATTTAAGACTATGAGAAAGCCTACTGTAGGATTATCAGGGGTAGAAACAACCCTTGTCCCAAAAATGTTAGAGCTCATTGCTTAAGGTGACAACCTAGTAGCACTAGCTAGTGTTAAACCCACACCTACTACTTCTCATCAACCCACACAACCACAAATAACCATCACCTATAAAAGAAAATCCATATGAACTCCTACACAAGCTAATCAGCTTATGCAGGCCCCCATATCACCACCCATGCAGGAGAAAGTGGATACTGCAGCACCCACTTCTCTTGAGGAGCAAACCACTCCCATCTCACTAATGATCAGTGCCAAGGTTCCTCATGCTCAGCCTGATGAGCTCACAATCCTAACAACCTTAAGCCTTCACTCAGAGTCTCAAAACTTTAGTGAATAACCTTTAAGGGAAAGTTACCATCCCCAACCTCTAGATCTTAACCAACCAATTGCCAACCTAGAATTCTATGATAACGAAGGCATGGGCTTCAGTGAGTACCATGAGTCTCTCTTCTCCACCCCTGCTCAAGGAGAGATGATTACTACTACATCACACACCCATTACTGAGGTGGATCTTCCTGAACATTTTCAGGAGATCCATATGAAAGAGGCTCTTACTTCTACAAGTGATTATATCATTAAGACCTCAACTATGGCAACCCAACCCCTTGACACTTCACTTGAAGATGTCATGATGCAGGGGAAATCCAGCAGCCAAGAACAAAGTGCAGGTGATGAGGAAGAAGACTTAGGTCCTATTCTCTAATCCCCGTGATTCCTATGATGAGGATGAGGGGAATATGAAACTAAAGGTGCAAAAACTGACTGACACCTGCACCTATTTAGTTTCCAAGGTCAGTCACCTGGAATCTCAGGTGACTACCTTGTAAAGGAGGGTCTATAATCAACAACTTGAGATTTTTGATCTCAAGGAAAAACTAGCTGGGAGACCTCATAGAAGAACTCAACCAGGTCCACAAGAACCTGTGGATGTGGTGGACCTAACCTCCAGCTCACCTATGCAAGAGGGTGATGCTACCAAAAGGGGGGAGAAAGTCCTAGCAATCACCGAACCTGGGAGTTCTTCTTAGAGTATGGACAATGAGGATTCACCACCCTCACTTGCAATTGTCCATACTCAGCAACCTCCTCAAGTCCATATTGATGTGGACTCTTTCATACAAAGTCTGTTCGAGGAGGGAATTCTAAGGGCTATGTCTACCCCACCCTATGATGTTGAGAATGAAATACTGGGGTGGAGGTATGATGCTGATAGAAGAGCCCTGATACTGTATAGACTTCAGGGGCAGCAAGAGGTCTTCAATTTTCAAACCTTAAGGTACTATGACAGTCTTCCTCTAATGCACATGTGACTTGCCAACCCAAGTCAAAACAGGCAAGCTGACAGACTGATTGAGAGGATTCAAGACATGATTATTAAAGAGTTCAGACAAAGAAGAAGACAAAGGATAACAGGCAATGTCATTAGTCAACTGGATGTTGAGGTGAACCCTAAGGTTAGCTTTGAAGGGGAAACCTTGACTAAGACCCAGTGATAGACCATGTACCTTGTCACATGAACCAAGATTGAATACTGAACCAAGTAATGAAGGGCAAAGCTCTCTCCAACCTGAGTCACCAAGACCTGTGAGTGACAAAGGGAAAAAGAAACTGACATATGAGGAGATTAAGGAAGAGGAGAGAGAGGAAGAGGAAGCTAAGGGGAGAGAGTTCAAGTGGGTCCCTAGGCTTCATGGAAGCTGCAATCAAGGCTGCCCCCTGGCCAAATACTCAAGATGATGAGTTGAGGGCAGTCAGATTAAACTACTTGGGGACCAGGAACTACAACATAGATGACGTCATCTTTCTTCCCTTAGAGGAACTTAATGAACTAGCAGACACAAAGCTGTTAAAGGAGAGGAAAGAGGCAGAGGATGCATAATTTCTCCTCAAGATCAAGGAAGAAAGAAGGAAGGAAAGGTTGTACACGCATGCTCCAACCCTCTCCACAGTTCAAGAAAGCCCTGAGACAGAGGCTGTGGCAACTGAACAACCTCAGGTAGACAAGGAAGTAGATAGACAAAACATGATTAGCTACCTAAGTGCACAGGCCTTGATCAGGCATCTGCGCTTCTTCCCCTATCATATGAGTACATAGAATTCGAGTATCTTAAGCAGCTTGAGCAATAAGTAATAAAAGAACAAAAAGCTGCTAAGAGAAAGATGAGGGAAGAAGCTGCAAAGTTAAGAGACATCATCCAAAAGAGCCAAAAGAAGTCTGCTAATAGGTATAGGATGATGAGCTTTTTGAAGTTGTATGGGTTCTTTAAAAGAAGGCTTGGTCCAATGTCTCTATCTACTATGGATGAGCACATTAGAGTGATTAAGTAGAAGATTAAAAGAGGGAGCTTCTTGACTTGCATTCTCCACCAAGTCAAGCTCTTCCTGAAGCTGAGGTCAAGGTTGAACCCCAAGAGACAACACAACCTTGACCTTGAGCTGAAACATAACCAACTTCATCTTGTTATCCACAGTAGGGTCCTGATCCCTCTCCTTTTAAACCTGTGAGGGAAGAGGACACAACTAAGAAAGACACATAAGAACAATTTAGTGCTGAAGGACGATCTTCTCAGTTAAGGCCTTCAAAGAGGAGGAAAAGGATGGCGATGATGAGGGACTCTAAAAAGAACAAAAAGTCCAAGGCATCCACCTCCATGCCTCAAGATACGTAAGAGCATCCTAAGGTGGCTTTAGAAGAGGCTGCTCCATCAAGTCCAACACAAGTAGATCCTCTTACTGCTGGAAGACCCATCCTGTCCTAAACTTTTGCTGCAAATCCAGACAGATGGTATGTCATTAGAGATCAAAGAGGTTAAGATGTCTATTTGTGGTAAGACATGCTTGATCTTCCTCTACATGATCTCTATGACATGAGAAGGTACTGTGAGAGTTTGAGAGATCCTAACCAACTGATGATGAAAGGAATGGTCTTGATCCTAATGAGGACTATCAATATTTTAGTATCCTTCTCTATTTTGGTAGCACAGCCTATGGGGAGTTTGTAAGGTTATACTTGAAATGCTGATGCAACCAAAGCAACCAAAGCAACCAAAGAGCTTCCAGCATGCATGCATGATGTACAGAGTAGAAGTTACTTCAAAAGTTTTACACTCTTCATAGAAAATATTCTAAGAGTAAAACCTTCTAAAGCCAAAGATCAAATTTTTCGAAGCCAAAGATAAAGTCATCCGAAGCTTCAAGGATAAAGTCTTCCGAAGCCAAAGACTAATTTCTTCTAAAGACAAAGAAGGCATGCTTTCTTTGATCAACTTTTGCATAAATTTGAACAAATTTTCGCTGCCACTCTGATGACTCACCAACTTATATAAGTTGGTGAAAAGGTTCATGCTTTAGTAAACTATAGATTATGGTATGGAGTCTGTAACTTTCTACTTTGTAACTTTTATCCTTTTTATAATAGATTAGGATGTGTGCTATGACATGTGATAGTCACAAGTCAAAAGACAATCTGCCTTTTGACTGTACATTGATCTTGTTGTCTAGATTAGTGTTTCCAGCTGGCTTTCAAAGTATAGCCGGCTATAAGATGTAGTATAAAGTATCTCAGGTTATTGTATCTCTTTTTATGCTTTGTACCATTTGTAATAGAACTTCAGAGCAATATACAACACTGTTGAAAACCATACTTATCGTGTTCTTGTTCTTGTTCTTGGTTCTGTCTTACTACTTACTTGTGTTCTTAGTGTCTTCCATATAACCTAGTTCCCTATTTGATATGTTAAGTGTTCTAATACTTTTCTTATTGTGAGACTGATTGTATTGACCATCCTTAATACTTTCTCTCTATATGTAAACACACACACACACACACACACACACACACACACACACACACACACATATATATATATAGAGAGAGAGAAAGTTTACGATACAAAGTTAAAAAAATTTGTGAAGTGTGCGAAATATTTCCAACAATTTATTTAGAAGATGTACGGTTCATATTAAAGATGAAATAATTATGCATGAAATGATGGCCGGAGGGGTAAATTCGGAAATAGGCTATAATTATTGACTCTTTTCAAATTTCCCAAGTTTTTTGAAAACGTGTGTAACTTTTTTATGCGTCGTTATTTTAAAAAGATAACATCATAAAATCGAGTATTTTATTCTTTTTAATTTGAGATCAACACGTTTTTTTAAAATGTCTATGTGTTGTGCATATAACTTGCGTGATTATTAGCTGCGTAATTATGAACATAACTTGCATAATTATAAATATAACTTGCGTAATTATTTTTTATAACGTGAGCAATTTAACTCTGTGTAATAATAGATATAACTTGCATAATTATAAATATAACTTGCGTAATTATTTTTTGTCAAAGTAAAAGAAAAGAGAAGAGATAAGGAAAGAAAACAAAAGTATCTAGAGAGAAAAAGGAAGGGAATAAAGTGGAAGGGGGCAAAGTGTAAATAAGTATAAAGGTCAAATATTATAATATATTATGGGTATGGCCACCCATATATGTACAATCTCATCTGCTTTTGTCGACAAAAGAGGAGAAGAAGAAGAAACATGGTTTCTTTAAGTTTCAAGAAGAAAAAGAAGAAGCTTTCGGGTTTAGGTAAGTGTTTCATCTTAATTGGCTTGGTTTTGTTGTGTTTTCGACTATGAACCGAGATATATGTTCTTATGTGTTTTTAAGTGTTCGGGTTTGTGTGTTCTTGCCTTGTTTAGGTGTTTGAACTCGTGTACAAGCAAGTTTGGAGGAGTTTTGTTTGTTTTCTACAATAGGTGAGTTCTAAACCCCAGTTTTGACATGTTTACAACTTCTTTAGGGCTGAAAATGTATTGAAATGATTTTAAATTTTTATATATTTCTACATGTATGTTCTATGAATGTATGATAATGTTTTGTGGTTGCTTATGCTTAGAATGGTAGAAATAAGCTTGAATAGGATGATATTATGATTGGGTCTAAAAACAGCTTAGAAACATGCTAAACAGGTGGTCATGCGCCTACATAAGGTTCATGCGCCTGAAATTGCCTTAGAAAAAATTTAAGTGATGTCCATATGCCCAAACAGTACCTCACGCGCCTAAATTTATGCCTTAGAGTATGACTCATTCGCCTGAATAGTGGTTGATGAGCCTAAAAAATTTGGCCAGATGGCTAAGTGTTGGGGTCAGGCGCCCCAATAGTGCTCATACACCCAACTTTTTCCTCAGGCACCTAAGTGTAGGCTCATGCACCTGAATAGTTCATGCGCCCAAGAGTTAGTGGAAAAATAGTTAAGTAGTGATGATACGCCTAAGCATGGCTCATGCGCCTGCATAGTTCCCATGCACCCAAACACTTAGAATATTTTCTGAATTTTGGGAAAAACAAAATTGTTAGAGTTTGACCTTAGAGTTATAATTGTTATTATTATGCCTAATTGTGGTCTGTTCTTATGTTCCATATTACCTATTATTGTATGACTTTACGTGGTGTGTTTATAATCGTATACGTAAAGTATTATCATTAATAAAAGTGAAAGATTGATGATACAGAAAAGTGGAACACAAATGAATGAATGAAATTCTTGCAAGCAAATGAATGGAGTACGTTGTCGTTAGCTCAACTGTGTGCAGTTTAGCTAACCCAAAGGATGCACACAGGGTCAATCATTAAGATTGACGGGACCCTAGTAGCATACCCTAGGTGACTAGTTCAGCTTAGTGCACAATGTTAGGGGTCTATTTATAAACCTCAGCCCCAGCATCAGCTTTGTGCACAATGTTCGGGGTATTGCACATTGGTCCGGATGAAAGTGAAAGATAATGAAAAGAGTACGAAACGAATAAATGTGTATGATAATGAATAATGAAGAAGGGTTACCTTGATGTATGTATAATATGTGCTCGCATACGAATGGAAAGAAAACATGTTATTAAAAAGAGTATTTTCATATATGAGCTATACAAGGTATTTTAACGCTTTTAAAACTAGAACTCACTCAGCGATGCTAACTTTTATACATTTTCAGTTGGCACAGAATTGATGCTGAGGATGGCACGAGGGTGAAGCTACTGGCGGGGCAAGATTGACATCCATTCATATTTTATGATATTGTTGTTTTGTAATGTAATTAAACAATCTTTTTTGTAACTGATGAAACAATGATGTATTGCTTAACAACAATAATTATAAATGAAATGAATGGTTTTTGTTAACTTACTCCGCTGCTTAACAACTGTAATGTTTTATATGTAAAATGCTATGATTGACCAACTATGAGGTCTCCGGGAATGGCGCCTTACAAGCTGGTATTAGAGCCAAAGTTTAAGAGAAAATGGTAAATTATTTTCAAAAAACCTAAAGTTAAACTGAGAATGGGACGAACGGAGGGATGTCAGCCTGAGTAGTTACATGCCATCAGGTATGTCTTTTCTTAATTTTAACCAGTATTATATGCATGTGCTATTTGATTTATGTGCTCTTAGTAGATTTAGATACTGATGAAGTCAGGATAGGAAATGCTTGGGGTATGAAGAGTAAAGTAAGTGGCTAATCACAACTGACCACTGTAATTAGGGACTTACTATACTTAACATAAACTGAGTTATTACCTTGAATGACCGTGTTAGTGTTTGAATCTTATAGTATTTAGAGGATGGCTGGAGGTAGATCGTCTAAAGCTTCTAGGGCTGGAGTATGTGGTGGACGTGGTGCTGAACCATGTGCAACAAGAAACAGGCCTAGGACTGCCGAGACAGCACATGTAGAGCCTAAAGTACATCAGCATGAGGGTGTTGATGAGAGCGCCAATATGAGAGCCTAAGTAAAAGAGCCAATGGTGGAGGAGGTTCACCAAGTCATGCAGACGATCCTACCGTCTATAGTGACCGAAGTCATCCATGCTGTTCGAGAGGATGAGAGAAAGGAGAAAGAGGCAGAGAGGAGAACTACGGCTAGGAGAAGGGAGAATGAGATGGGTAATGATGAGGAGGAGGAACTGAACGCTGAAAGGGCAGCCTCCAGTGATGAGGAGGTGGTGGTAGTGTGGGAAACCACGAGGGGATGCAGCTATGGGGCATTCCAACGATGTAAACCCCTGACTTTCGATGGTAATGGTAATGCTGCAGCTGCCCACCGTTGTGTAAGGGAAATGGAAGCGGTGTTGGAGATTAGTGAATGTCGCGAGGACCAGAAAGTGAAGTTCGCCACTCACTCATTCGTAGACTCGGCTTTGTGTTGGTGGGACAATATTGTCCAAGCCGAGGGTGCTAGGGCCATCAGGAGGATGAGGTGGAGAGAGCTAAAGAAATTCATGATCGAGGAATTCTGTCCTCACCAGGACTTGGACAAGATTGAGGGAGTTCTTACAGCTCGAGGCGAGAACCATGACCCAGCAGCAATACACTACCAAATTCAATGAAATGGTGAGGCTGGTGCCGGATCAGGTGACGCCAGTGTTGAGGAAGATCAAGAGGTACATCCAAGGATTGCTGGCTGATATACGCAGGCATTTGATTGTTGCCCGACTGGGTACCTTTTGATCGGTTGTAGACCTGGCGGGTAGGTTGTATGATGAGCGAGAGGAGACTGTGGTGGAAGCGAAGAAGACAGGTGGTGGTGATAAGAACTGGAACGGGAAGCAGTTTGGATATGGTGGTTTTACTCCAAACAATAAAAGGATGAAGGTGGATGACCGTAGGGTGGTGTCATCAAGCTCGGGACTAAGAAAGTGTGGAAGATGTGGGAAGGAGCATACTGGTGAGTGCAGGTTGGGATTAAATGTATGCTTCAAGTGTGGAAAGCCTAGCCACGTTGCTAGAGATTGTAAGGTATTGAGGTGTTATAGCTGTGGCGAGGAGGGCCACGTGAGCAGGGACTGCAAGAAGCCGAGGGCGGAGAGTTTTAGGGTGAAAAAGAAGCTGGAGGAAAGAGGACAGAGGGCGAGTGCTAGAGCCTTCTCGATGACCCGAGAGGAGGACAGAGTGGACCCCGATGTCGTGTCAGGTATGTTTCTTGTAAACCAAACTTTCCTCTGTATTATTTGATTCTGGTGCTAGTAGGAGTTTTATTTCTGCTACTTTTCTGTGCTAAGTTGCCTGTTAGTAGTAGAAGTATCGATGAGCCATTCGATGTAGAAACTGCTATTGGTAAATCTACTAGAATTTCTGATGTGATAGAGGAATATGACATAGAACTAGAAGGCCATAGGTTTCCTGCTAAGCTATTTGTGATGCCCCTAGGTAGATTTGATGTAGTACCAGGGATGGATTGGTTAGCACCCTATGAGGCAAACATCGTGTGTCGCAAGAAGATGATTCGAGTAATTGCGTTCGATGGAAGTTCAGTGACGGTCTACGGTGATCGCGTTACTACGGTTCCAAAGGTGATTTCAATGGTGCTGGTAGGGATGTACATGAGATGTGGATGTAGTGCCTATCTGGCCTAAGTGAAAGATGTTGATGTGTCAGTACCACAACTGTCCGATGTAGCAGTGATGCGTGACTTTCCGGACGTATTCCTAGAAGACTTACCCGGTGTGCCACCGAATCGCGAGATTGAATTTCAGATTAATCTGATACCCGGTGCTCAACCGTTGCTGAAGCACCGTATCGATTAGCTCCTACCGAGATGAAGCAACTAATGGCTTAACTGCATGAGTTGATGGAGAAAGGGTTCATTCGACCGAGTATCTCTCCCTAGGGTGTTCTAGACTTGTTTTTGAAGAAGAAAGACGGTAGTATGCGGATGTGCATCGACTACCGAGAGCTGAATAAGTTGACGGTGAAGAATCGGTATCCGTTACCGAGGATTGATGACTTGTTCGATCAGCTCCAGGGTGCCAGTTGGTTCTC
>BJCO01466403.1:0-16819 GCA_018326465.1 Flaveria floridana
AACATTTAATGTTTCGCAGAACTCTTCTCTCTCTATGTTTATGCTTTCAATTGCAATATCTTTTATGTTCTTGATATAATTGCTAATTAATGTGCTAAATCCGCTGCAAGCATAATCTAATTGATCAACACGAGAGGCTGAGATCCTGTCACAAACACTCAAGATGATGAGTTGAGAGCAGTCAGGATCAACTACTTGCAGACTAGGAACTATGACATTGACAAATAAAAAAGAATAAATTTATTAAGTAATTAACATAATAGAGTGTCATTAATGAAATTGAATATTACTTAAATATTTTATTTATAACAATTGATTAAGTAATGGTTAAGTATTATAGTGTGAAAAAGAATTAATGGTTTTAATAATTAATTAAATAGTGACCTGGTTAAAATAATCAGTTGAATAATTAATTATTTAGATGATTTATGAAATATTGGTTTAAAACGATTTGAACAATTTAGGTTTGGCATAAAGTGATTTTTTTTATAAATATAAAACTTTTAAATAAGTTTTGTTAAATATTTAAACCCTTAAAGTTAGATAAGAAAATGAGATTATAAATTTTAAAATTTTCAGAGATTAATATATAGTTTCTAAAATAATATTATTTAACAAAACAATTTTTATATTAATGTTATGATATAATAATAGTTTTTGAATTCAAATTTTGATTAAAAAATGTATTAAAAATATTTGGGGGTGCCCAGGTTCGAACCTGGGTCGCCCGTATGTATGTGCGTGTTTGTTATCTTTGGGCCAAGGCCCCGAATCTGATTTATTTTGGTTTTTAATTAACAAAAACATTATTTTGAACAAATCCCCAAATCACCTAACAACCCAAATTCGATTTGATCAAATTGTACTAGCAAGCCATGGTGTTGATGAAATCAAATATAAGGTTTTTGATTCTTATCTAAAAGCATGTGTGTGTACCCAATTTACCTGAATTGTTTGAAATATGGATGAACTAATGAAATGGTAGCAAATGATGATTAGAATCCAATTAATTTCGTTGATGCTTTTGAGGGTGCTTATGATTCAAAGCCCTCCTTCAATTTCTAACTAAATTCTCAGTAGATGTTGTTAGAGTATGTTGTAGGTTCCAAGTAAAAAGGTATTCAAAGGGGATAAATGGGTCTGTTTCGTTTGTAATTGACGTTGCAAAAGGTTCAAAGGGATCGATTCGATGGTTTCACTATAATTTTATAGTCCCGATTGTGACAGTTTCAAATCAAACAAGTTTATGATTTATTCGGGAGTTTCGGGTCTTGATTTTGGAAAATTTTGATTATTGGTTGACCAATTGATAATGGTATCTTTATCTCATTGATTGCATCTACATTTCAAGTTGATTATATGAATCATTTTACTTGATTTCAAGTTGAAACGAATTAGGGTTCGATTAAGTTTCAGTTTGAGATGGAACATGATATAGCGGCCCTAATTTTGAATTAAAATCGATGACAATTTCGAAACAGAGGTGCAATAATTAAGGGGCAGCTTAATCATACCAACTTCGAATGGCTTGGGTGTGAGGTAGTCGTCGGAGATCAGCCAGAAGTGGTGGCCAGAGACAGGGTCGATGGTAGGGAAAAGGGAAAATTTATTGTTTTGAAAAATTTTACAGTTTGGCCCCTATAGTTTGAATACTTGTTTATTTTATGTGAAAAACTTGTAATTCAAGTTTTATAAACTTTTCACCTAAAAGTTAATTTAAATAATTAATCTAATTATTTGACAAAATATTTATAAAACTTTATAAAATTTAATAAGAGTTTTAAATCTAGTTACTTATTATAAAATGAAAAATAAAACATACAACTTAAAAATAATATTTATGAATCATAACATTATTATAAGTTGAGAAAGTTAATAAAAAATTTATCATATTGGTCAAACTACATCATGATACATTTGATTCATAGAAATAAATAATTAAAAAAATGGGTTCGGGTTCATTTTTTGAAAATGGGCCGGATGCTACAGTCAGGGTAGCAAATAAGATAATATTGTTGTTCTCTACTATCCCTTTCAACCATATAGAGAGTTAAACTCAAATGATTGTTGGAGTTACCAGATCAACTTTACATGTTCATCTTCATCTAGTATCCACTAAGAATACCATACAATCTATCAAGGTAAGAGTCTTAAAGTTCTTGGTTCTCTTGATAACAACATAATAATATGTCTATCATGTAGGAAGAGAGGTTCAGGACCGGTGAAGGGTGTGCAATTACAACACAACAACATAGTGAGGAGAGTGTAAAGAACACTTAACTAATCTAACAGTGAAACTGAATTAACCATAAAAGATGATACTAAGAACACAAGTAAATAGGAGATAGAACAAGATAGCAAGATACACAAAGAGATGGTTTTCAAGGTTGTAGTATATTGCTTTCTCAAGTTCTATTACCAATGTTACAAAGCACACTTAGAAAGTTACAAGAACGAGAAATACTTATACTACATCCTACAGCCGGCCATACTATGAAAGCCAGCTAGATACAATTGACTAGAAACAAAACAAAATCAGTTGTAGAGTCAAAAGGCAGATTGCCTTTTGACTTTGTGACTATGACATACCATAGCTCACATCCTAATATATTATAAAACGGATAAAGTACATAAAGTAGTGTTGATACAAATATACCTAGTTTAGGAGCTTAATGTAAAATGTCTTTCATGTACTACATATGTGTAATGAATGAGTTAAATGAAACACATATTGAACTAACTATATAGGTTTATGGTTGTTTGCATAGTTCTTAGTCAATAATGATTGAGAAACGTATTCAAACTTAATCGTATGAACTCTTCATGCGAATGAACCATGCTAATGGACCATACGCATGAATACTTCATGCTAATGGACCAGTAGCATGACTGAACCATGAGACTGGATCAATCGCACAACTGAACCACAAGATTGGCTCAGTCGCACCACCGAACCTTCAGTCGTGCGTATGGATCAATCACATGCTTCAGTTGCATGATTGAACCATGCTAATGTTTTAGTTGTACGATTGACAAACCCTAACCTATAAATACCACCTAATTCATGGAAAAACACAACACTTCAAGAATTTCGACTCACATACATACCCTAGCCGGTAGAGATTCCATAGAACCCGTTCCAACTTCATAAATCGCAGTTGATCATGTTCTAATCATGCATAACATTTCATTAATCATTAGATTGATTGAAACTATGTTATCACTGATTAGATCGTTAATCAAATAGGATTCCGTGCTATTTGATTAGGTATACACGCATTATCAGTTAGTACTCCGTACATACACGATCCCTAATAAGTATAAAGTTACAGACACAAGACCTTAATGTACAGTTACCAAAAGCATGGACCTTTTAACCAACTTATGTAATTGGTGGCTTATCAGAGTTTCAATTAAAAGGGGTCCAACATTAAGAAAAGTACATCAGATAAAGCATGTTGTTAAAAGTCTTCGGAAGAAATCTGTCCTCAAGTGTTGGCTTTGGAAGACTTTGTCTCTGAAGCTTCGGAAGACTTCATCTTTGGCTTTGAAAGATATTGGTCTTGGCTTCGGATGATTTCACACTTAGAATATTTTTGTTGCTTGTGTGAAACTTCCGAAGCATTCTACTTTAGAATACTTATGCATGCATGCAGGAGAGACTTTGGGTGTTTGTGTCGCATCTACGTTAACATATAATCCTTACAGACTCCCCCTAGGTGGATGCTACCAAAACACTTTGAAAACTACTGATATTGATAGTCCTCATTAGAATAATGACCATCCCCTTTTTCATGAGATGATCAGGATCTTTCATACTCTTAAAGTGTTTTCTCATGTCAAAGAGATCATGCAGAGGCAGATTGAACATGTGTTGCCATGTGTAGACATCCTCAATGCCTTGTTCTCTAATGACGTGCCATCTTTCTGGATTTATGGTGTATTCCTAGGACAAGATGGGTCTTGCTGATGCTAGAGGAGCTGCTTGATTAATAGTTGATGGAGCATCCTCTGGTTGCACACTCTCAAAATGTTTTGACTCATCCTGGGGTTTAGAAATGGATGCATCTTTCTTTTTCTTTGCCTTTGGTTTAAAAGCCATCCTTTTCTTTCACTTTGTTCCTTTTAACTGAGAAGACTGGCTTACAGCACTTGATTGATCTTCTTTGTCTTTCTCAGTTGGGTCTTTCTCTCTCACAGGTTTAGAAGTAGAGGGAGTCTGACCCTGCTATGGATTAGAAGATGAAGCTTGCTGAGATTCAGTAGAAGGATCAGGATGTGTTGTCTCTGGTTGTTCAACCTTAACCTCCACATCATATGGATCTTGACTTGGAGGGGAGTGTTGGTCAATCAGCTCTCCATTCTTGATCTTCTGCTTGATTTCCCTTATCTGCTCATCTATAGTGGATAGAGACATAGGGCCATGTCTCTTTCTAGAGAATCCATTCAGCTTCAAAAAGCTCATCATCCTCTGCATGTCTGCAGACTTCTTCATACTTTTTTGTATGATGGCCCTTGACTTAGCAGCTTCTGCCTTTAGCTTCCTTTTACTTGTCTTTCTTTCCTTGACTACCTCTTGTTCAAGTTGTCTGAGATACTCAAACTCAACATAGTCATAGGGTAAGGGAAGAAGTGTTTCTACCTCATAGAGGCCTATGGCACTGAGGTAGTTAATCATCTTGATCTCGTCTTCTTCTTTGTCTACCTGAGGTTCTTGTTAAACCACATCCTCATGTGCAGGAATTTCTTAAACTAGGGAGAGAGTAGGCATATGCTTATACAATCTCTTCTTTATTTGTTCTTCTTTCATTTGTACGAGTAGTTCACCATCTTCTGCATCTTTCTTCTCCTTTGACCTTTCCATGTCCACCAGTTCATTCAGTACCTCCAAGGGGAGAGAAATGACATTAACAATGTCATAGTTCCTAGTCTGCAAGTAGTTTATCTTGACTGCCCTTAACTTATCATTTTGAGTATCTGGTCTGCGGGCAGCCCGGATAGCAGACTCCATGAGTCTTGCAGACCCAGAAGAGGAACATTCACCTCTCAGCTTCCCTTTCCTCTCTCTCTCTCCTCCTCCTCAATCTCCTCAGATGTCATCTTTCTTTTCCCTTTGTCACTCACAGACCTTTGTGACTCAGCATGGAGAGAGCTTTGGCCTTCGTGTGGCATCCAAGCTCTAGCGAGAGAGAGGTTGAGAAGCACCTTCACCAGTAGGTGTCTCAAAAGGGGCATGAATCTCTATAGTAGTTGATGATGATAAGATAGGGCTCTCACGTTCTGTCACTGCGCCTTCAGTTAAGGTTTCCCCTATGAAACTAATCTTAGGGTTTGCCTTAGCATCCTGTTGACCGATGGCATTGTCTGATTGCCTGAGTCTCCTTCAGAGGCTAAACTCTACAGTGATTCTGTCTTGGATACTTCGAGCCAGCCTATCAGTTTTCTTGATTGACTTTGATTGACAAGTGGCAGGTTGACTAGATCCAGACCTTCATAGAAGTTCAAGGTCAGAAAGTTGAAGGCCTCTTTCTACCCTTGAACTCTAATGATGACTAGGACTCTTCTATTGCTATCATACGTCCACCCAATGATGTGATTTGAAGTTGGTGGAGATGATATTTCCTTTGGTATTCCTTCCTTAAATAGACTGTGAATAAGAGAGTCTTCTGAGTCCACATAAATATGAACTTGAGGAAGTTGTTGAGTATGCACAATTGCAAGTGAGGATGGTTAGTCCTCAAAGTCCACACACTCTGAGATCTACCAGGTTCTGTGATTGTAATGACTTTCTCCTCCGTTTTGGTAGCATCACCCACTTGCATAGGTGAGCTAGGAGTTAGGTCAATCACATCTACAGGTTCTTGTGTTCCTGGTTGAGCTCTTCTTAAGGGTCTCCCAGTTAGTTTTTCCTTGAGATAAGAAATCTCAAGTTGTTGATCATTGATCCTGTTATGTAAGGTAGTCGCTTAAGATTCAAGGTAACCAACCTTGGAGACTAAATATGTGCATGATTTAGATAATTTTTTCACCTTTAGTCTTAAATTCCCCTCCTCTTCATCCGAAGAATCCTTAGGGGATGAGATGATTGGACCAGAGTCCTCTCTCTGTCACTATCAGCTTTACGTTCTTCGCAGCTGGATATCCCCTGCTCATTGGCAGTCTCAGTTGAGATGTCAATGGGCTGAGTACAGGGCTGAGGTCTTAATGATGGAATCACTTTCAAAAGTGAGAGCCTCTTCCATATGGACATCCTGAACATGTTTAGAAGTATCCACCTTAGTAGGGGGTGATTGATGTGGGCCAGATAGAGGAAATTCAAGAGTACTCATCTCTCTTTGAGTATGGGGAAAGAAGAGAGATTAATGATACTCACTGAATCCTAAGTCTTCCTCAGTGTAGAAATCAAGGTTTGGGATACGCTGGTTTAGACCCAAAGGCTGGGGGTGGTAACTTTCCCCTGAAGGTTGATCACTTGAGTGTTAAGACTCAGAGTGATGCCTTAAGGCATTTTGGCTTATGAGCTCATAAGGCTGAGCATGAGGAACGTCAACACTGATCCTTGAAGAGATGGGAGTGGTCTGCTCCTTAGGAGAAGTGGGAGCTCTAGTGTCCACTTCTTCCTGTGTGGGTTAGTGTATGGGGACTACTCAGACTGAATAGTCTGAGTAGGGGTTTGTTTGTATTTTCTTTGGTAGGTGAGGGTGATTTATGGCTATTGAGGTGGTTGGGATGTATAAGGTATGGGTTCATCACTAGTTGGTGCAGCATAGTTGTCAACTTGATCAATGAGCTCTAACATTTTTTGGACAATGGCTGCTTCTACCCCAGAGAAACCAACAGTGGGGTTTTTCAAGATTTTAAAGATGTCGGGCTTCATCTATCCCAATTTAAGAATATTACCTATTCCCCTTAACTGTGAGCCCAATTCACAGTTAAGAATTTGTTGAACATATCTAGGGAAGATGTAATACTCTAAGAAGTACAAGTTAGCATGCAAAATTGTATATACAAACTAAGAGTACCTGAACTTGACTCCCTGAACCATTCCATGGACAATGAATGAGAGATCTTCAGGAATCTGGTCCCATCCACCATGCTTGTTTGATAACTGTGGATGACCACATGGAGCAGGAATTTCCATTTGGATAAGACCTTCCCTTTCCTAAAGGTCTTGATAGAGAAATCTCCCTCATATCCCATCTGCTCAATGGAATAATTTACATATTCCTTTAGGAAGAACACCTCACCTTTTTCACCATCTAGCTAAAGATGCATGTTTATGATGGTCAGAGTGATGAAGACTATTCTCCCCTGCACTGTGGCAGACAGTGCCATCTCCCCATCCATGATGTCCTGTTGGCTAGTCTTCCAAAAATCAAGTAGATGATCCTCATAGAGAGTATGATCAATGCTAAGGGAGGTGGAATAGTTTGATAGAGCTAAGAAACAACAAACATCTGAGAAATGAGTATCTTTTTCAGAGTGTAACAGAGCAACTTGGTTTTGTTGCCTGTGTAACTGCATGGAGAAGTGACGGTCATTTCTGCGGTTAAGGTTGGCCATTTTTAGAGAGCTTAAGGACAAAGAAAGATGAAAAAAGTAAATTTTGGGTTTTAGGTCTGGAGGAAAGAAGGAGATGATAGAAAGAGGGGGAACCTTTGGGTTTATATGAAAAGGATTTGAGACAAAGTTAATGAAAGAGGATAAAGTTTGAAATCCGAATGTCAATCCCACCTCTGAAAAAGTAGTTAGCTTTTGCTCATAAAGTAGTTTTCTTGGAATTCGAAAATCTTCCGAAGGTAAATTCTTTCAGAAGTATTAATAAAAGGCTTTCGAAGGGAAATTGACTTCGGAAGAATTTCTTAAGAGTTGTGAAAAAATTGCTTCGGAAGAGAATTAAAACTTGGATGCATTGTTCAGAAGAGCAAAGCTTCCGGGAGTTAATTTGTTTCGGAAGAAAATTGTCCTTGAAAGCATATAAGTGCCTAAGCTTCGGAAGAGATTTCAGAAATTTCTTCCGAAGGGAAATTACTTGAGTAGTTATTTGTTTTAACGGCATAAGTTTCTTCCGAAGGTAAAAGCATATGTTTCGAAGAATCAAAAAATTTTCACAATTCTATGGAAAGACTTCAAAAAGTTTTATCCAAAGAAAATAAGAGCTTATGAAAGTGATAAAATTGACAACTTAGAACACACAAATTTTAAGAAATAATAAGAATTAGTTTTCAGAAAAACCTACTCAAAGTTTATCATCCCAATAGCTGATACAAGATATTTAAATCTCCGCTCATCAAAAG
Organism: Flaveria floridana; assembly: GCA_018326465.1. NCBI lineage: Eukaryota > Viridiplantae > Streptophyta > Magnoliopsida > Asterales > Asteraceae > Flaveria > Flaveria floridana. The sequence goes on from BJCO01466403.1 coordinate 8,298, forward strand.
CTTTTATAAACAGATCAACATATTGTTCATTTTTTGTGAACTTTGACTAGTTTAATTAAATTGTTTTCAAAATTATCTCTAATCAAATGATACCTGATATTGATGTGTTTTGTCCTTGAGTGCTGCACAGGATTCTCTGTGATAGAGATAGCACTGTTGTTGTCTATGTGAATGGGAGTCTCCTTGAAGTTCAATCCATAGTCAAGCATCTGATTTTGAATCCAAAGCACTTGAGCATAGCAGCTTGTAGCAGCAATGCGTTCAGCTTTAATAGTTGATACAAAGATACAGCATTGTTTCTTTCATTGCCATGAGACAACCCTTCCACCAAGAAACTGACATCCCTCAGATGTAGACTTTGCAGTGATATTTTAACCACCCTAATCACTATCTGTATAAGCATACAGATTGAAGTCAGAATTCTTAGGATACCAAAGACCAAGTGTTGAACCACCTTTAAGGTATCTTAGAATCCTTTTAAAAGTGATAAGGTGAGACATCTTAGGGTTGGCTTGATATCTTGCACAAATAATTGTGGCAAACATGATATCAGGCCTGCTAGCAGTAAGATACATAAGAGACCCAATCATAGCCCTGTATAGATATTCATCCAAACACTCCCCCTCAAGATCAGGTCCAAGGGAGTGGTTCCTAAATATGGGTGTCTTAGTAATCTTACAATCAGTCATGTTGAATCTTTTGAGTATGTCCTGAACATACTTTGACTAACTAATAAAGATGCCATCTTCAACTTGCTTCACTTGAATTCCTAGAAAGAAATTGAGTTCCCTCATGGCACTCTTTTCAAATTTGTCCTTCATAAGCTTCTCAAAGTCTTTGCAGAGCTTTGGATTAGTTGAACCAAAGATGATGTCATCTACATAGACTTGAACTAGCAATATGTCATTTCCCTGTCCTTTGATGAAGAGAGTTCCATCTATAGTACCCCTTTTGTATCCATGCTTGCAGAGATACTGAGATAGATTCTCATACAACTTCCTGCGTACCTGATGCAGCCCATAAAGAGCTTTGTCAAGCTTGCTGACATAATCAAGATCATTAAGATCTGCAAAACAAGGTGGTTGTTTGACATACACATCTTCATTAATCACCCCATAAAGAAAAGCACACTTTACATCAAGTTGATAGACCTTGAAGTTCTTGGATGCAACAAATGCCAGAAATATCCTAACCGCTTATAATCTTGCTACTGGAGCAAAGACATCAGTGCAGTCGATCCTTTCTTCTTGTGTGTATCCTTGCACAACTAGTCTAGCTTTATTCATGATGATAAAGCCTCTATCATCATTCTTGTTCCTAAACACCCATTTGGTTCCAATGGTAGTCTTCCCATGAGGAAGAGGACAAAGGTTCCAAACTTTCTATATTTTTAATTGAAGTAGCTCCTCTTGCATAGCTTTAACCCAACTTCCATCCTTTAGAGCCTCATCCACTTTCTTTGGCTCTATCTGGGACAAGAAACAAGAGTGAAAACAAACATTTGCTTCATGGGTTTGATCCAAGGAGTGTGTCACGTTATTAATATTGTCATCTATGGAGTGGTTATCAGCAACAAGAAAGTCTTGATCACTGTCACCACTACTATCAATATTTTTTGCATTTCATGTATCTTTATCTGGTTGTGGAGCCTCTGAGCTGGAATATGAAGGCACACCATATGTATCAGCTGAGTTTGTCATTATGGTGTTGATAGAGACTTCATTTGTAGAAGTAGTTCTAACTGGAGCTGAAGATTTATTTCTTGAAGGTCTTCTAACCTCAAATCTTGGATCAGGTTCACCTGTAGGTAAGATTTCTGTAGATCCTGAAACAATCTCACAAGATTTGTTAAAACAGTTGGTAACTAAATCAAGATCAAAAAGTCAATCAGGACCAGAACCAGCCACACGTGGTGTGTGTTCATTGAAAATCACATTGGCTGACTCCTCAACGATTCTAGTTTTGAGATTGTATACTCTGTAAGCCTTAGATTGGGAAGAGTATAGAATGAAGTGTCCATCAGCTGCTTTATCAGCAAATTTGGAAATTTGATCCTTGGTATTCAAGATGGTGCAAGGACATCCAAATGACCAGAGAAAACCAATGAATGGTTTCCTCTTGTGCCAATGTTCATAAGGAGTCTTGCCATGAGTCTTAACTACTATAACTTTGTTCTTCACATAGCAGGCAGTGTTGACTGCCTCTGCCTCAAAGGTGATGGGCATTTTCGAGTTAGACAACATGGTTCTTGAAGCTTTAATCAGTGTCATGTTTCTCCTCTCAGCAACACCATTGTGTTGTGTAGTCCTGGGAGCACTGTATTATCTTGTAATACCCTTTTTCATCATAAAATGCATCAAGGGTTTGGTTCTTGAATTCAGTTCCCTGATAACATCTTATGATTTTGACCTTTTGATCAGATTGATTCTCAATCTTTAAGATGAAATTCTTCAAAATCTTAGGAGTCCCATTCTTAGTTCTAAGAAAGAAGACCCAGGTTAATCTTATGAAGTCATCTATGATAACCAAACAATATAAGGTCCTTCCTAGACTCAATACACTGGTGGGGCCAAAGAGATCCATATGTAATAAGTGTAGGGGTGTAGTGATGGAGTTTCTTTCCTTAGGCTTGTGAGATACCTTATGTTGCTTCCCTTTCAGGCTTGCAACACAATGATCATCACTTGTAAACTCTTTCTTTGGCATTCCAGTTACCAAATCATTTTTAATTATTTTATTCATGTTCTTAAAGTTTACATGGCACATTCTTTTATGCCATAGGAAAGACTCATCACTATTTGCTTTAGACATGAAGCATGAAGCTTCTCTAGAGGGAGATATTTCTTGCAAATCCATCTTGTACATGTTCCCTTTCTTGGGGTCTCTAAGCAGGATATGTTCATAAGGAATAACCACCTAGGGCTTGAGAACAATGCACTCATGCTCAGTAAAGAGCATGTTATGACTCTGATCACAAAATTGGGTTACACTCAAAAGATTATACCCAAGCTCCTTGACAAAGTTTACCTTTTCAATGCTGAGCTTACCATTTGTGACTTTGCCCCTTCCTGAAATATAACCACATTCATCTCCTCCAAAAGCAACTGGCCCTCCATCAATCCTTACAAAGTTCTGGAGTAGTGACCTACTGCTTGTCATGTGCCTGGAACTGCAACTATCAATGATCCAGACATTCTTGTTTGTCTTGAGCTGTCCCTACATAAAGAAAATGATTACATACTTTTGGAAACCCAAGCCTTATTAGTCTTGGGATTAGTAATAGAATTAGAAGGTAATGCAACAGTAATAGAACCTATGGTTGTGCTTTCAGGATCTTGAGCTGCTACTGATGGAGAACATCCAGTCACTTGGTCTTTCTTTGACTTCCACACCACTTTCGGAAGTTTGGACTTGACCTTCTAAACTTTGAAAGTTTTTGATACTTCAGAAGTTTTGATGATCGGGCCTTTCGAAGAGTTCGCAAACTGCGGCAGGCTTTAGTACTTTGGAAGTATTCCTTCCTTCCGAGACCAACTTTTTTTCCGAAGGCAATTTTCCACTTGCCTTCTTCTCAGTTTTAGAGCTTCCGAAGGAAACATATTTTCCTACCGAAGCCAAAATCTTCTTAGAATTCTTGGAAATCCTTTTCTTGGTTATCTGAAAAGTACCTCTTGGATTGTATGAACAATCCTTAGCAAGATGAGAAGTACTTTCACACATGACACACTCTATTGACTTTTTCCCAAGAGTCTTCTTCTGGGAATAAGACTAAATTTGGTCACATCCCTTCTCCATATTCATCTTTGAGAAGTACTGTCCTAGTAGTGGTACACAACAGATCAGTCTTCTTCTTAATGCTGGGATGATTTGAACAAGAACCAGAACTCTTTGAGGAAGAGTTAAGGTTGTTGTATTCAGTCTTTACCACTTCAAACCCTGCAGAGATAAAAACCTATTTCTACTTAGAGTTAAAAGTAGCCTTGATCTCTTGAGCCTTTCTAGCATTTCTTTTTCTCTTTCTAATCAAGTTTTTCCTCATAGACTTTGTCATCATAGTCTTTTTCTTCTCTTTAGAGGGATAGTGGCCCTTCTTAGAATCGTCTTCTTCACTCTTCTCAGGGGAATTCTTCACTATCACTTCTTCATCCTCTTCACTTAAGGGATCTATGAAAGGAAGCTCATCTTCATAAGTTCCACACCTTGGTGATCTTACAGACAAAATTTTGTGTGGGGGAGCTATCTCATTGGATCCCAGTCCCTGCTTATTTTGGTAGCAAACCTTGTTGTGCAAGGATGAGGATATCATGTTCTTGAACGCCTCTTCTTCAAGAACACATTTTTCTACCCAAGCTTTGCTGATCACAAGCTCAGCCTGGCATTCAGTTAGCTTAGTTATGAGATCCTTGATCTAAGTCCTGTAGTTTGTACGCTCATGTTTTAGAACATAAATGTTTTTCTCTAAGTCATCTATCTTCAGTTTATAATAACTTTCAGACTTTCTAAAATCAGCTTTTAAAATACTTAAGGACTCAAAATCATATCTCATTTCCATGTTGTAGGACCTGTACCTGTTAACTTTAGCAATACATTCAGGGGTACAGAGATGTTCTAATACCTTGGCATCATCATGATCTACCATCAGTGCTTGGTTTGGAGAAGCATCTTCTACCTGAAAGCTCCAATCAAAGCCTTCTTCTTCAACAACAACTGCAGCATGTTGCTTTGGCTTGTGATTCTAGGGAACTTTGTTAGTGTAGTTTGGTCTGGATTGTGCTTGGCCACCATTTGTTCTTGGTGCCTTGCACTCCCTAACAAAGTAGCCCATCAGGTTACAGTTGTAACACTTGACCTTGCTTTTGTCCAGTCCAAACTTTCCACTGGCTGTATTGCTGGGAAACTTTCTTCCGGTCCGCTTGTAGAACTTCTTGGCTCTGTGAGTGAGAAGAGCCATCTGCTAGACAATCTCCATGTACTCCAGATCATCTGGATGGATATAGTATAGGTCTTTAATGGTGAAAAGAGAGCTGCCACAACTTTCATCGGAACACACAAAGGCTTGAGAAGAACTTGTCGCTTGGAATGGGCTTCCTTGAGTGTAGTTTTCCTTTGGTGTCTCATGGAAGGTGATGAATGGACCCTTTTGTGAGTTTTCAGGGTAGCATATGAGATGATGTTGGGGTTCTATGCTATCCCTTTCTACCACATGAAGGGCAAAGCCTATTTGATTGTTGGACTTTCTAGATGAACCTTGCATGTTCATCTCCATCTAGTAGCCACTAAGAATCCTATATCACTCTGTCAGAGTAAGAGTTTTCAGGTTCCCAGTTCTCTTTATCACCACACAGTAGTGTGTCCATTGTCTTGGAAGAGTGGACATAAACTTCCTTATAATGTCTCTATTCTCAAGAGCAACTCCTCCATCCACTTTGGCATCCACAATCTCAACATACCTGAAGTATTGTTGACTCATGGTTTCACCTGCTTTGAATGTGAAGTTTTCAAACTGCTGCTTAAGGAGATACTTCTTGTTCTCCTTTGCTTCTGAAGAACCCTCATACATCAGTTTCAATGCATCCTACAACTACGTAGTTGTTTTGCATTTCTTGAAACCTCTGTATATAGAGTTAGGAAGAGCAGTCTAAAGGGCTGTCAGCGCCTTCCGATCAATCTCTACTCTCTTTCTGTCTTCATCTGAGTAGTCAGCCATCACCTTGGGTATCATACCACCACCTATAGCAGAAGAGGTGCTTGGTATGTAAGTTCCATTCTTAACAGGCTCCCGCATTCTTGAGTCTAGAGACCTGATGAAACCTTCCATTCTTAGGCACCAGGTATCAAAGTCCTCTAGAGTGATCAGGGGGGACTTGGACATGGTTCCAGATTGCATATCATACTTGGAATTGGCTGCCATTGAAAAGTTAAGTATTTTATGTGTGCGAGGGATCTTAAGATGGTGAGATCTTATATCAAGAGCCTAGAAAGCTTTGATACCAAATGCAGGACTGGTGAAGGGTGTGCAATTACAACACAACAACACAGTGAAAAGAGTGTAAAGAACACTTAACTAATCTAACAATGAAACTGGATTAACAAAAGAAGATGATACTAAGAACACAAGTAAATAGGAGACAGAACAAGATAGCAAGATGCACATGTAACATCCACCAATTTTCAAATTATAATCCAAACCCGAATTCATTTTGAATTTTCATATGATATAAATTTATTTATAAAACTTATTTATTCTAATGAATCATAAGGATTATAAATGTAACCGAGATAAAAAAAAATTATTTTTAACTTTCATTTATTAAAGCATTTAAACAAGTTATAATAATTCTATAATTTATAAAGTAAAGTGTTATAAATTCACAAATAATTGTCATTGATGAGTTCTAACAGGGAAAGAATAATTATATATCAAAGTTTTTATAAAACTTATAAATTTATATAAGTTTATAAGTTGTAATGAGAATTAGATTTAATTTTAATTAATTAATAAATTATTTCTTTTTATTTATAAACTCTTTAAAGTCTTAATAGACAAATTTAATTATAAATTGGTTTAATAAGTTTGGGACCAATGTTGTAATTTTTAAAACTTAATTCAAATGTTTCCAACATAAAATAATAACTTCAAAAAACCATAGGGACCAAATGTGTAAATTCTTTTAAAAACCCAAGCCACCTAAACCCACCACCAACCTCCCTCTTTGCCACCGGCCACCATCTTCGGCGACCATCAAATCACTCAAAACGTTGGATTTAAATGCAACCACACCGTTTCTTAACCTTCACACTTAATTTTCGAATTAATGTCTCATTTTAATTCGTATTAAGGGATGGTTAATTCATTGAAAACGAAACTGAAATACTCGATTCAAGTCATTGATCCGTTTGAACATAATTGACAAAATCAAAACCAAATAATTGAAGGGAAACCTTCCTTCTGATCTCGAGAAGCTACCTGAACCACCAATTTCATTCACCAAACACACAAACAACAAATCGGATCATCACCTTCATCTTCGACCTGCAACTAATCGAGACCTAAGATTGAATCAATATTTAACACAATAGGCAAAGGGCTTTTGCTTAACTTCGACACTAAAAGTTATCTGCAAAGTTAATTTCATTAACAACATCGTTTGTGTATCGAATCAACTTTAACAAAGTCATGGTTTTCTTGTTCTTGTTCTAATCGTTTCGGCATCTTTCAAGGTAATTAAAAACATGTAAACACTCGAAATCTTATGAACATCAAAATCCCTAACATCAATATCATTATCATAATCATCTTGATGTTCAATTGGAATCAAATTGATTCTAGGGTTTATGTCAAATTCGGGGATTTTGGTAATTAATGTTTTTAAACATATTAACTGAGCTTTAAACCACATTCGGGCTTCTACCCAACCGGTTACAACAGCCATCAATCACCCAAGGGACCCGAGTTCGACCTCAGGTACCATCATCTCTTTTTAATTATTATATTTTTAAATTCTTTGTAATTGTATGAAGTTTTAATATATTGTTTGGTTAAAAATATAATTACCTTATTAACTAACATATTTCAGAAATTATTAAACTAATTTTAAAGGTTTTATAAACTTATAACTCTTGAATTTAATAAATTTTTTTACAAAAATAAAAAGCCTATAAAAATATTATTAAGTCATTTATATATTATAAATATATTATTACTCAAACTTGGATTATTGTAAAATACTTTAACATTCATGTTACAAATACTTTAAATAGTAATTATACAAATAATTATTTAAGTAATTATTTAAATGATTAATTATTCATCTATTCATTTAATCAAGTTATATCATAAATAGTTAATAAAACTATTCCATAAGCTTTTATTTAAATTCTTGAAACTTATAAAACAATATAATTTTCTATTATACTATATTCTTATTTAAAAAGTTTTGTATTATAAGACCTTTATAATAAATCATTTAAAAGCGAACAATTTTATAAAATGATTTTAAATAATTTTAAAGTCATTTAACTAAGTATTCAATTAATTATCTTTATCAAAATTTAAATAAATAATTATATTAATTATTTCTTTTCATACATCATCTTTATTAAAATGAATATTGAAATATTCATTATCATTCCTTAATTGGTTTATTTCATTTTTATTGAACCAAAACATAATCATTGCATTACCTTATTTGAATTAATTATTAAAACCCCCAAATTTCCAAATGAAACCCAAATTCATATTTGCTCTTGAATCTTATCTTTATTCTAATCCTAAGACACCAAATCTTAGGTTGAATCGTGAAGAAAATATTAGGATACTTTTGTTGGATTCTTGATGCCCAAGACACATAAAATATTGATGTGGTTAGTACGTCATGATCCAAGTCGGGTCATACCCAATAACAAGCTTAGCAAACACCAATTATTATTTAATTGATGATATGATCATGCAATTAAATAATTACACCAATTTAGAAAATAGGTTTTCTAAATAAGTTGCATATGAGATTGAACAACCTATA
>BJCO01466405.1:0-11056 GCA_018326465.1 Flaveria floridana
GTAAGATACGTACGAATGAAAGAAAGAGTTATGAAAGAATGTGAATGTTAATGATGAATAGTACATGAACGAAAGCTAATGAATGAACGACGAAGATAATAATAATAATATGATCTATGTGTACGTACGTTGTGTGACCGCATGTAAGCAAAGAACGGTTTAATGAAAGAAAAGTATGTTTTATTATAAAACTAGAACTCACTCAGCAACACTGACTTTTATGTGTTTCCAGTTGACAGGTAGTGTTGCTGAGGATGGCGCGAGGCGGCTACTCAGCTCCTTTTGGGAATGGCATTCTTTTGTATAACGCTTTTGTGATGTAATACAACAATAAGTGTTTTGTAATTGATTGACGTTGTATTAACTAGCAAAAACATTTATAGTAATTTGAAAGTAGATTTAATGTTTCCACTGCATGATTTTTATTAAGTTAATGTAAATATATGTTTTATGTGCGATGAATGACCAACTGTGAGGTGCCCGGGAACGGGGCCTTACATGTCGGGGGTGGGGATCGGGCTGCCGAAGGCTGCCGGTGATGGAGTGGGAGTCACCAAGGCTGCCGGTTGCAGTGTTTCAGGATTAGGGTTGCGGGAGGTGAAGTGGTTTCGGTTTGGATGAAAAGCCGAGAGGGAGAGTTGCTCTCGGTATATATTTTGTGCAACAAGGGACACTTTACACGTTGGTCCCCTCAAGGTTGGACACTTTACATATTGGTCCCCTCAATGTTCACTACATTGTACATTTGATTATACAATTTTAGTTAGTAACTTATAAGTTATTTATGTTTACTTCACTAGTTATAATAACATTATTATTTAATAGTTATAATTGTAGTTTAATTAATTCCAACACAACGGAGGGAGGTTAGATTTAAATGAGTGAGGTTAAGTTAACGATGTGTAACCAGAAATCACGGGTTATCACATTAAGCTTCTCTAGCTAAATTCTAATCATACCAAGGTTGATTTTTGAAGCCAAGAACACCTACGGATCCATCTTTTCATGCCATTGATTCCTACAACATCCAATTTTAATTCCATGACAACCATAAGAGGTTAAACAACCTCGTGATCTTCTCCAGGTGTAGGGTTTGTGTTTATGATACTTGTTTAACATTAGTTCTTAGTTTGCTTGGTAGTTTTGATGGGCATTTTAAGCCATATAACTTCATTTTGATTTCTTTAAACAATTATGATTTGTTTTGAATATTAATCTAATTCTTATCAGTTTTTAATTGTTTTACATCATAATTATTATGAGTGTTAGGTTTTGATTAACAAATGAAAATTGGTAGTTTGTGAATAGGTTCGTTTACAACCCATTCTATCTCTATCACAGAAATCAGTTAAACCAATACAATTATGCCTATATGAATGTTTACTAAGTATTACTAGTTCATAACTTGTGTTTTACAACCTTGAAACCCATAGTGGATTAATCTTGTAGTTATTGTTTTCAAAACCAATCAAGTTTGTTACGTTGCAGTTTCGTTTCTAAATTAATCATTAAATCATAGTTGCTTCCGTAACTAAGTTAAAGTAATTAAACTACAAGTACACTTTTCACTTATTTCTTTTGGAGACGACCTTATTTACCCGTACTAGTATAGGTGATAAGCTAAGTCTTAAATGTAAATTGTTTTTAGTAGACCACAAAAATCTACAAGAAAATGGCACCGTTGCTTGGGAATTAGTGTGCAATTTTTAGTTTATTAGTTTAGTTTAGTTTAGTTTAGTTTTCTTTACATTAATCGGTGCTACTTAGGCGTGTTTGCTTGTGCAAATGACAGCTTTATGCATTCATACAATTTTTTTCAAGAAAGACTCCACCTTTGATTTTGATCTAGAAATTGAAAGGATGGCACGACAAAACCATGTTATTCATCAGTCCAGAATGAAAATTAATTCATGTGATTCAATTGAAATGGCTGATCAAATCCCATGACACGACCTAGACAACCCACCTCAAAACCAATCCCCAAAACCACCAAATCACTCGCCACCATAACAGGGTGACAACTTTCAACCTGTTAACCCACCTCCTAATAGACAAAACCCAAGACAACCACACCGACAAAACCCTGACCAACCACAAGCGTTTGATGATTTCGAATATGGTGCGGGAAGTGAACATACTTAGAAACTGGTTGGGATGAGGATGGAAATGAAGGAAATTAGGATTGGGGTGATGATGAAGGATATGATGTTGATTTGACATATAATGATCCTCCACCATGCAACTAAGAAGATATGGTGATAGGCAAGGTTATCCTCAACATCGGAATCATAATTTGAGTAATCAAAGAAAAGAGGTCCCAGAGTTAGGCACGACTCACCACCATACCAAAACCGTTATCGTGGTGTTTGTAAGGTTTATACTTAAAGGCTGATGCAACCAAAGCAACCAAAGAGCTTCCAGGATGCATGCATGAAGTGCGGAGTAAGTTACTTCGGAAGTTTTTACACATTTTAGAGAAAACATTCTAAGTGTAAAATCTTCCGAAGCCTAAGACCAAATCTTCTGAAGCCAAAGATGAAGTCTTCCAAAGCTTCAAAGACAAAGTCTTCCGAAGCCAAAATACTGAAGACTGATTTCTTCCGAAGATAGAGAAGACATGTTTTATCTGATCAACTTTTGCATAAAGCTGACCAACTTTCCGATGCCACTCTGAAGACTCACCAACTTGTATAAGTTGGTGAAAAGGTCCATGCTTTTGTAAACTATAGATTATGGTTTGGGGTCTGTAACTTTCTACTTTGTACATTTTATCCTTTTTGTAATATATTAGGATGTGAGCTATGGCATGTTATAGTCACAAGTCAAAATGCAATCAACCTTTTGACTGTACATTGATCTTGTTACCTAGATTAGTGTTTCCAGCTGGCTTTCAAAGTATAGCCGGCTGTATGATGTAGTATAAAGTATCTTAGGTTCTTGTATTTATATGTATGCTTTGTAACACTTGTAATAGAACTTGAGAGCGATATACAACATTCTTGAAAACAATACTATCTTGTTCTTGTTCTTTGTTCTATCTCATTACTTACTTATGTTCTTAGTATCTTTCATATAAACCCGGTTCACTATTTGATTTGTTAAGTTTTCTAACACTTTCTTTATTGTGAGACTGATTGTATTGACCATCCCTTAACCGGTCATACAATTGGTATCAGAGCATTTCAGGCTCTTGATTGTCAGATCTCACTATCTTAAATCCTCCCAGTTTCATAAATCACTTAACATATCAAATGACAGCTCTTACAAAGGCTGATATGGAAACCGGTACTATGTCAAAGTCTCAACTAATCACTCCTGATGACTTAGATACTTGGTTCCAAAGAATAGAAGGCTTCATCAAGTCTTAAGACTGAGGATGTGGGGATCTGTTGTCTTTGGACCTCATGTACCATGCTCCTCTTCAGCTACTGCTGGAGGTGGCATGATACTACAGGAAGTGGCTGACTATTCTAAAGAAGACTGGAAGAAATAGATGTAGATCAAAAATCCATGACCGCCTTCCAAACTGCTCTTCCAAACTCTATCTACAGAGGCTTCAAGAAATGCGAAAATTCTAAGCAACTCTGGGATGCACTGAAGCTGATTTATGAGTGGTCTAATGAAGCTAAAGAAAACAAAAAAGACCTCAAAGGCTTCAAGAAATGCAAAACTGCTAATCAACTCTAGGATGTACTAAAGCTGATCTATGAGGGGTCTAATGAAGCTAAAGAAAACAAAAAAGACCTCTTGAAGCAGCAGTTTGAGAATTTCATCTTTAAAACAGGTGAAACCATGACTCAACAATACTTCAGGTATGTTAAGGTTATGGATACTCTAATGGATGTTGGAGTAACTCTTGAGAATAAAGACATTATGAGGAAGTTCAAGTCCTCACTTCCTAGACAATGGACATACTATTGTGTGGTAATTAAGAGGACTGAAATCCTCAAGACCTTCACTCTCACTGAGTTGTATGGTATCCTTAGTGGATACCAAATGGAAATGAACATGCAAATCCAACTGGCAACTCCAAAAATCAATAGATTTTTGCCCTTCATGTGGTTGAAAAGGATTGTAAAGAACTACATCATCATCTCATCTGCTACCCTAACAACTCACAAAAGGGCCCTTTCATCACCTTTTATCGGAGACACCAAAGGAGAGCTACATCCAAGGAAGCCCATTCCAAGAGACAAGCTCATCATAAGCCTTTGTGTCTACTAATAAAAGCAATAAGAACTTTCTCTTTACCCTTGAAGACTTGGACTGCATCTATCCAGATGATCTGGAGTACATGGAGATAATCTAATGGGCCTTGTGTCTACTAATAAAAGCAATAGGAACTTTCTCTTTACCCTTGTGTCTACTAATAAAAGCAATAGTAATTTTCTCACTCACAGAGGCAAGAAGTTATATAAGAGGACAGGGAGGAAGTTTCCCAACAATGTATCTAGTGGAAAGTTTGGGCTGAACAAAAGCAAAGTGAAGTGTTACAACTGTAACCAAATGGGGCACTTTGCTAGGGAATGCAAGGCACCAAGAACAAATGGTGTCCAAGCACAATCCAGACCAAACTACACTGATGGAGCTCCATACACTAAGAAGCCTAAGCAGTAATCTGCAGTTGCTGTTAAAGAAGGAGGCTTTGATTGGAGTTTCCAGGTTGAAGATGCATCTTAAAATCAAGTACTGATGGCTAATCATGAAAAATCCAAGGTTTTGGAACATCTTTTTATCCCACAATGCATTTCTAAAGTTAAAAGATACAGGTCCTATAACTTAGAGATGAGATCTGATCTTGAGTCCTTAAACATTTTAAAAGCTGATTTTAAAAGAGCTGAAAATGATTATAAATTAAAATAGAAGATCTAGAGAAAACCAGTTCAACTCTTAAGAATGACACACCAACAATAGGACTCAAATCAAAGATCTCATCACTAAGTTAACTGAATGCCAGGCTAAGCTTGTGATCAGCAACGTAAGGGTAGAAAAATGTGTTCTTGAAGAAGAGACCTTCAAGAACATTATATCCTCATCCTTGCATGAAAAAGTGTGTTATCAAAACAAGAAGGGACTGGGATCTACTGAGATAGCTCCTCTACGCACTCTACTATCTCTAAGATCAAGATGTGAAACTTGTCAAGATGAGCTTCCCCGTATAGACCCCATTTAAGAAGAGGATGAAGAGGAGATATTGAGGGATGGATCTGAGATGAGTGAAGAAGATCATCCTAAGAAGGGTCACTATTCTCCTGAGGAGAGGAAAGAACTAGGGATGAAAAAGTACAAGAGGAAGAACTTGATTAGAGCAGTAAAGAGAAGATCAAAGAAGGCTCAAGAGATCAAGACCACTTTCAACTCCAAGCAGAAACAAGTCTTTATCTTTGTAGGATTTGAAGTGGTAAAGGCTTAGGACTTAACCAAGAACTCTAGTACCAGGAGTTCTAGTTCATGTCTAACTTATCCCTGTGAAGAAAAGAAGATTGATCAGCTATGTACCACTACTACACAGTCTGAACCATCTAGCTCCAAGAGCAAGCCTATACCTAAGAAGCTTGTTGCATCATCTGAGAAGATGAAGATGGAGATGGAAAGTGATCAAGCTTAGTATTCTACTCAAAGGAAGACTCTAAGAAGGAAGCTAGTTGATTGTATCATGTGTGGTAGGACTTCTCATCTTGCTAAGGATTGTATCTACAATCCTAAAAGCACTATCCACATGACCAAGAAGAAGACTTCTGAGAAGAAGAAGAAGAAAGCTCCGGAAGGAAAATCTTTTCCTTTTGGAAGCTCAAAGTGGAAATGAAGACAAGTAAAAACTTGCTTTCAGAAGAAAATTTGGTCTCAGAAGAAAGGAATGCTTTTGAAGCACTGAAGCTTGCTGTGAAGACAAGATCTTCTGAAGGCATAGTCTCCAAAAATTTCAAAGTTATCAAAACTTCTGAAGTGTTAAAGGTCAATTCTAATCTTCCAAAGATGGTGTGGAAGATAAAGAAAGACCATGTGACTAAAACTTCTTCATCAATAATAGCAGATGATCCTCAAAGTCTTAACATAGGATCAATCACTATTGCATTGTCTTCAGTCTATTTTGACAAGCCCAAGACCAATGAGGCTTGGGTTTCCAAATGTAACTAACACTCTCTTTCTGCAATGTATGGATCATTGATAGTGGTTGTTTTAGGCACATGATAGGCAATGGCTTTTTGCTTTAAAACTTTGAGAAAATTGATGGAGGGCCAGTTGCTTTTAGAGGAGATGCAGGTGGTTACATCATAGTAACGAGCAGGGTCATAAATGGTAAGTTCAACATTGAAAAGGTAAATTTCGTTAAGGAGCTTGGGTAAAATTTACTGAGTGTGTCCCAATTTTATGATCAGAGACACAACTTGCTCTTCACTGAGCATGAGTGCATTGTTATCAAACCCTGAGTGATCATTCCTCAAGAGCATATCCTGCTTAGAGGTCCCAGGAAAAGAAACATGTATACGATGGATTTGCGAGAAACATCCCCCTCGGGAGAAGTTTCTTGCTTTCTATCTAAAGCAAATAGTGATGAGTCTTTCCTTTGGCTTAAAAGAATGTGCCATGTAAACTTTAAAAACATGAACAAATTAATAAAGAATGATTTGGTAACTGGAATGCCAAAGAAAGAGTTTACAAGTGATGATCACTTTGTTGCATGCCCGAAAGGGAAGCAACACAGGGTGTCTCACAAGCCAAAGGAAAAGAACTCTATCACTACTCTACCTACACTTATTACACATAGATCTCTTTGGCCCCACCAGTGTAATGAGTCTAGGAAGGACCTCATACTATTTAGTGATCATAGATGATTTCATAATATTCACTTGGGTCTTATTCCTTAGAACTAAGGATAAGACTCCTAAGATCTTGAAGAACTTCATTCTGAAAATTGAGATTCAATGTGATCACAAGGTTAAGACCATAAGATGTGATTAAGGAACTGAATTCAAATACCAAATCCATGATACATTTTATGATGAAAAGGGTATTACAAGATAATATAGTGCTCCTAGGACTCCTCAGTAAAATGGTGTTACTGAGAGGAGAAACATGACACTTATTGAAGTTGCATGAACCATGTTGTCTAACTCTAAACTACCCATCACCTTCCGGGCAGAGGCAATCAAGTCTGCATGCTATGTACAAAACAGAGTTTTTAATAGTTAAGACTCATGGTAAGACTCCTAATGAGTTGTGGCACAAAAGGAGACCTTTCATTGGTTTCCTCAGATCATTTGGATGTCCTTGCACCATCTTGAATAGAAAAGATCAAGTAGCCAAATTTGCTAAGAAATCATATGATGGACACTTTATTGGATACTCTTCCCAAGCTAAAGCTTATAGAGTATACAATCTTAGAGCTAGAGTAGTTGAAAAGTCAGCCAATGTGACTTTCAGTGAGTACACTCCCAGTGTGAAAGGTTCTGGTCCTAGTTAGCAATTTGATCTTGATTTAGTTACAAGCTATTTTAACAAATCCTATGAGAATGTTTTAGGATCTACATGTAACTTATCAATAGAAGATCCTAACCCAAGATTTGAATTGAGAAGACCAAGCAAGAACACTACTTCAACTCCAATGGTAACTAACCCTTCAGAAGAAGTTCCTCAGCACAACCATGACAAATTCAATTGATACATCTGAGGTGCTGGCAAATTCCAGCTTAGAGGCACAAAACTCAAATGAAGGAACTTCAAATGTAGGAGGAAATGGTGGTGGTGACTATAATCAATAGTTTCTTGATGCTGATAACCACTCCATGGAAAACAACATCAATGATGTCACACACTCATTGGATCAAGCTTCTCTTGATAAGTGTGCTGATGTGATGGGTGACACTTCATTGCCAGATCTAAACTTCACAAATTTGGATCTGTCCAATCAACTTGATATGATTCGTCAACTAAGGATCCACAAGTCACACCCCACCATAAACATTATTGGAGATGTTGACACAGGGGTGAGAACAAGAGGACAAACCATGACAAAAATGTTTGTCTATACTCTTGCTTCTTATCCTAGATAGAACCAAAGAAAGTTGATAAGGCTCTAAAGGATGGAAGTTGGATTGTAGTAATACAGGAGGAGCTGCTTTAATTTAAAAGACAAAAGGTTTGAAACCTATGTCCTCTCCCTCCAGGGAATACCACCATAGATACCAAATAGGTGTTTAGGAAGAAGAAAGATGATAGAGGACTTGTTATTAAGAATAAGGCTAGACTAGTTGTTCAAGGGTAAACTTAAGAAGAAGGGATTGACTACACAGATGTTTTTGCTCCTGTGGCAAGACTTGAAGCTGTTAGGATATTCCTTGCTTTTTCTGCATCCAATGATTTCAAAGTCTACCAACTTGATGTCAAGTGTGCTTTTCTGTTGGACTCAACAAGTGCATTAAGGAAATAATGCATATAAAGGATAATGCTTTCCATAAACAAACATAATGTGTTCTAACATCCAAACAATCATTGTCTAACACATTTGTATTGTTAACATTCATAACATACACTAATGTAATTTAAATTTCTTTTTTAGGGTTGTAGATGAAAGAAATCTTTGACAAGTGTCTGCAGCGGATGAAGGCAGTCCACAGCGGATGAACTAGTCTATGCAGCGGATGAAGAATACACTCCAAGTGTCCATAGCGGATAAACAATATCCACAGCTGATGAACTGTCCACAGCAGATGTTCAATCCATAACGGATGAACATTCACAGCGGACAACTAACATGATAAACAAAAAAGTGTTCACAGCGAACAACATCCAAGACACAGCGGATAGCTTATTCAACTTCCATAGCGGACGACTTAGCATCCACAACGGATATGTTATCATCCACAACGGATGACTTAGACTGAGGATTTTATGTAATTTTCGTTTACATAAAGGTAGTTTAGTAATTGTAACTATCTTTTTGTATAGGCTATAAATAACATTTTACCCCAATCCTTTGTAAGCTTTTGAACAATCAATATAAAAACATTTTTCAGCATTCAAGCACTTGCAAATCACACACACAAT
Source organism: Flaveria floridana (assembly GCA_018326465.1). Lineage (NCBI taxonomy): Eukaryota > Viridiplantae > Streptophyta > Magnoliopsida > Asterales > Asteraceae > Flaveria > Flaveria floridana. The sequence continues at coordinate 9,049 of BJCO01466405.1, forward strand.
CACTCACACACACTGATATCATAATCGTCAATCATGGGTTTCCGCACCAAGTTTGATGTTTGTTGAATCTACTATAATAAATCTATTGTTATATTGTTTGAGAGAATAGAAAATATCCTTGGGGAAATCATCATCATAAACAACATCATTCTATTTTTCATTATGTGTTGATTGATTCATTTGATTTCATCAGGTGGTATCAGAGCCTTGGCTCACATCAAACACTGATTTTCGATCCTCTCATTCAACAAACATGATATCCGTGGTTCATTAGCTTCATAACACACATTTTGAGTACATAATCATCACATTTTCTTCTTCTACATCATTCATAAAACAAATGTTCAAAAACACGAGTTAATCTTCTGTTTTTCGTTTATTTTAAAGAAGATTTTTATGTTGATTGATAGTAGCAAAGCTCTCAAATCATTCATACACTTTTTTTGAAACAGAAACATCACAAAGTCATTGAAATATCTTCGGTCTTAAAGGATTTTCGATAAAATAGTACACTAGTACTGTTCTATCAGTTTTCATCAATCACAAAACTCATTTGAATACCTTGAATTCATTCATTTTGTTAAAACATCATATTTGAGTTGTTTTTCACTCAAATCAAGTGATTCATCTCCCTTAAACAACAAACCGATTATTATTTTTATTGAAGTTAGTATCGCCGCACAAAAACCCTAGGATAAACCTAGTTTTTGAGCACTTACACACATTCACAATCTCAGGTGATTGTGTTTGTTCATCATCAAAATCAAAGAAGAACCGTAGTCTTCTTTTGAATTTTTGTAAAAGTCACTTTTTGATCCAAAAAGTTAATTTTCTAAAACATAACTTTTGTTTTTAGGGTTTTGACTTTTTGACTTGAGGGTTTTGACTGCTTTGACGGACTTGACATTCCTAAACAGAATATTCCTTGAATTCACCAAGAATCCAGTGACTTTTTATCGGATATTAATTAATTTACTTAATTCTCCTTTATTTGGTAATTAAACAAACAAACAAACATACCCAGCAAATCCCACTCAAGAGTGGGGTCTGGGAGGGGTAGATGGTGGCGAGTCTTTCCTCTATCTTGGGAGATAGAGAGACCACTTCCGAAGAGACCCCCAACTCAATACCGAGATCAAAGACCGTAGCAAACATAATAGGAAGCAAACAACACACGGGTAAATATCACATAAGTGCTCAAAAGGTGTGTACAACAAATAAGCAGCAAGAAACGTGAAAAAGGGCTGATTGAAGAAAAACAGGTCACGAAACAAGTCTATGTCTACCCTTCCTACCCACATAAGGATGCTAAAAGTCCTTAATTTTAATTCTACGCCTCCACTCACTCCTGTCCTCGATCATGTGCTCAGAGAGGTGCAAGTCTACCATATCTCGCCTAATTATCTCGTCCCAAGTCAACCTAGGTCTACCTCTACTCCTCCTACCCTCTACGTTGATGTTCTCTACTGCCCTAACAGGTGCTACCATCAGCCTCCGCTTTACGTGCCCAAACCATCTTAGTCTTCCCTCTCGTATTTTATCTTTGATACAAGCCACCTCTAGCCTCTATCGAAACATGACGTTTCTTATTCTATCCAATCTTGTGTTGCCACACATCTACCTCAGCATTCGTATTGCCGCGACCTCTATTTGTCTCTGTTGCGATTTCTTTATGGCCCAACAGTCTGTGCCGTATAACATCGCTGGGCGTACTTGAAGGATTTGATCTGCCCAAGATACATATTAAATTGATGTGGCTAGTGTGATATGATCCAAGTCGGGTCATACCTAATAACAAGCAAAACAAACACCGATAAATATTTATTCGTTGATAAGATCACACAAATAAATATTTAGCACCAATATAGAAACCGGGTTTTCTAAATCATTGCTTTTGTAAATGAACAACATTATGTGGATAATTTGTTCATGGGAATTGGTTGTTTTATTATTTAAGTTAGTTAAATAATATCAAATGAAGGTGTGTTACATTTTTATAAAATATAAA
>BJCO01466406.1:0-13761 GCA_018326465.1 Flaveria floridana
TGGGCCCATTCGTGCGATTGGACCATATGTATGGTCCAATCGTACGACTGGACCATTCTTATGGTTCAGTCTTACGAATGCCCCAATCGCATCTTTCAGTTGCACGACTGGTCCATTAGCATGGCTCAGTCGTACGACTGAGTCTCATTCGCATATGCTCCTACGAATGACCCAGTTTCATAACATATCAGGTGTAATACATTAAGCCTAGACTATTCGTCAAGCGACGGACACACTATATATGACAATATATGCTCCAACACCATAAAGGCAGCTGGTGCATTAGTTAAACCGAATGATATAACGAGAAACTAGTAGTATCCATAACGCATGAGAAAATCTGTCTTAGGGATATCTTGCTTTTACACCTTCAATTGATGGTAGCCAGATCGTAGATCTATCCTTAAGAACCAACTGGCACCTTGGAGCTGATCAAACAAGTCATCAATCCTTGGTAACGGGTACCGGTTCTTTACCGTAAACTTGTTCAGCTCTAGGTAGTCGATGCACATCTGCATACTACCGTCTTTCTTCTTCACAAACAAGACCGAAGCGCCCTAAGGAGAGATGCTCGGCCGGATGAACCCTTTGTCCATCAACTCCTACAGTTGAACCATTAGTTCCTTCATCTGAGTCGGAGCTAATTGGTACAGTACTTCGGCAACGGTTTGAGCACCGTGTATTAGATCAATTTGAAACTTTATCTCGTGATTCAGTGGCACACCTGGTAAATCTTCTAGGAACACTTATGGAAAGTCACACACAACTGGTACATCAGACAATTGTGGTACCGACACATCCACATCCTTTACTTAATCCAAGTAGGCGTTACATTCGCGTCTCAAGCACTTCTCTGCAATTGCCATCGAAATCACCTTAGGAATCGTAGTAATGCGATTACCATAAATCGTCACCCAGCTTCCATCGGGCATAGCTAATCGAATCATCTTCTTGCGACACATGATGTTTGCCTCACAGGCTGCTAACCAATCCATCCCTAGTATTACATTGAATCCGCCTAGGGACATCAAATGTAATTTAGAAGAAAACCTATGGCCTTCTAGTTCTCTGCCGCAGTCTTCTATCACATCAGATATTCTAGTAGACTTACCAATAGCAGTTTCTACATCAAATGACTCATCAATACTTCTACTACTAACAGAAAACTTAGCACAGAAAGCAATAGAAATAAAACTCCTACTAGTACCAGAATCAAATAATACAGAGACACAAGTTTGGTTTACTATAAACATACTGTAGGATTCAATCAACAAACCCAACACATACCTCACACGACATCGAGGTCCACCCTAGCTTCCTCTATGGACATCGTGAAGGCTCTAGCACTTGCCCTCTGCCCTCCTTCTTCTATCCTCTTTTGCATCCCAAAACTTTCAGCCCTTGACTTCTTGCAATCTTTGCTTACATGGTCTTCCTCGCCACAGTTATAATACCGTATAACCCTGCACATCTTCACCACATGACAAGGCTTTCCACACTTTAAGCAGACGTTCAATCCCCACTTACGCTCCCCTGTATGCTCCCTTTCGCATTTTTCATACCTCTTTATTCCCGTGCTTGATGACACAACTCTACGGTCATCCACCTTCATCCTTTTATTGTTTGGAGTGAAACCACCATGTCCAAACCGTTTCCTGCTCCAGTTCCTGTCACCACAACCTGTCTTCTTCACCTCAACCACCGCCACCTCTCCCTCATCGTATAACTTCCCAGCCAGATCTACTGCCGACTTGAAAGTGCTTGGTCGAGCAGTAATCAAATGCCTGTGAATACCAGCCGACAATCCCTGCACGTACTTCTTAATCTTCCTCAACACTGGCGTCACCTGATCCAGCACCAGCCTTGCCATTTCGTTAAACTTAGTGGTGTATTGCTGGTGTACCATGGTACCCGCCTCCAGCTGCAGGAACTCCCTCTCAATCTTATCCAACTCCTTATGAGGACATAACTCCTCAATCACCAGCCTTTTTAGTTCTGGCCATCTCATCCTAACAATGTCCCTGCTACCCTCGGCCTGGACAATGTTATCCCACCAGCATAAGGCCGAGTCCACAAACGAGTGGGTAGCAAACTTCACCTTTTGGTCTTCTTGACACTCGCTGATATCAAGTACCGCCTCCATCTCCCTCACCCATCGGTGAGCCGCAGCAGCATTGCCATTCCCATCAAATGTTAGGGGCTTGCATCTTTGAAATGCCCCATAATTACAGCCCCAAGCAGTTTCTTGCACCGCTTCCTCTCCTCCACCTCACTAGGGACAACTGTCTCAGTCTCCCATTGTTCTCTTTCTCATCCCCCAGTGGTCTTCCTTCTTTCTTTCCTTTCATCCTCCCTCACAGCCTTAATAACTTCAGTCACCACAGACGGCAGAATTGTCTGCATGACTTGATGAACCTCCACCATTACAGCCTCATTCACCGAGGCCCTCAAGTTTGCACTCTCATCACCACCTTCCTTGTGATGGATCTCGGGCTCTTCACGTGTCCATTCAGTAGTCCTAGCCCTATTCCTCGTAACACGAGGTTTTCTACCACGTCCACCATGTATTCCACCGCTAAAAGCCTTAGACGATCTACCTCCAGTCATCTCTAATCAATATAAGATTCAAACCCTAACAAGATCATTTAAGGTAATAGCTTAGTTTATGTTAAGTATAGTAAGTCCCTAATTAAAGTGGCCAGTTGTGATTAGCCACTTACTTTACTCTTCATACCCCGAGCATTTCCTATCCTGATTACATTAGTATCTAAATCTACTAAGAACACATTAATCAAATTGCACACGCACATAATACCAGCTAACGTTGAGAAAAGAAATACCTGATGGCACGTAGCTACTCGGGCTGGCACCCCTTTCCTTTAGTCCCATTTTCAGTTTAAGATTAGGTTTTTGAAAATATTTTACCCATTTCACTTAAACTTTAGCTCTGATACAAATTTATAAGGCCTCGTTCCCGGGACACTTACAATTAGACAGTCATCGCATTATTAAATAAAACAAATACACATTTCATAAGATTAAGCGGTGGAATTTCATTAACAAAACCATTCATTTTATTGATAATTAATATTGTTAACAACATTGTTTAAGTTCCTAAAGCATCTATTAATTTCATTACAAAACAACAATAATATTATGCGTGAATGGATGCCAGTCTTGCCCTGCCGATTAGCCTCCCCGTGTGCCATCCTCAGCAAAATATATGCCAACTGAAAATGCATAAAATTCAGCATTGCTGAGTGAGTCCTAGTTTTAAAAGCGTTAAAATACCTTGTATAAATTATATATGAAAATACTCTTTTTCACTAAAATACTTTTTTACTTTCGTACATGAGCATTCATCACATATACATCAAGGTATAACCTTATTCATCCTTCATTATCGCACGTATTTGTTCGTTTCGTACTTTATCATTATCTTTCACTGTTTCTAGATCCTGTCATAACTTTACCCCCATCGTTGGGCACACAACCACCTCATTCCCGGGGTGAAGTGACAAGGAACCCGTTTCGTACGATGGATCAATCACCAAGACTGATCCCCCTGTGTGTGCCCTCACCAAAATCACACGCTATATTACACACAATTGAGCTAGCAACTTCCATTGAGTTGTGAACCTTCTTTCATTTTGCTTGCAAGACTTTTCATTCATTCATTCTTTATGTTCCACTTTCATTATCATTAATCTTTCACTTTCCTTAATGATAATACTTTATGTTTACGATCATAAACACACCACGTAAGGTCACACGATACTATTTATTATGGAGCATAAAAACAACACATATTCATGCATAAAATAAGCAAATATAATCCACAAGTCAAACTAGGGTCAAACCCTAAAATTCTGGTTTTCCCAAAATTTTAGAAAATTTTCTAAGTGTTCTAGGCGGATGAGAACTATGCAGGTGCATGAGCTCTGTTTAGGCGCATCAACACTATTCGGGCGTATGAACTCTGCACTTAGATATTTTCAGCCTAATTTTTGGGCGCATGAATTGTTCAGGCGCATGGGCATGTACTTAGGCGTCTGAGGAATGTTTGGGGTATGGGCACTATTCGGGGGCATGACCCCAACACTTAGGTGTCTGGGAATATGTCTGGGCGCATGAACTACTGTTCAGGCGCATGACTAACACTTAGGCACCTGAGCAGATTATTTGGCCATATGAGAGTACTGTTTGGGTGCATGAAGTTTACTTGGTCATTCCAAGTCAATATTCTAGGCGCATGAGCCCTATTTGTGCGCATGACCACCTATTTAACATGTTTCTATGTTATTTTCAGTCCCCAAAACATCATCCTAATGTGTTCTTGACTTATATTTACCGTACTAAGCATCGACTTATCATAAACATCCATAAAACACTAACATACATACACAAGTACATACAGGTAACACACATAATAATTATAAATACATTTTACATGCATTTTCAGCTCCAAAGAATTTTAAAAGCATATAAAACTGAGGTCTAGAATTAACCTAAAGTAGTCTTCAAGCAAACCTTCTCCAAACTTGAAGTTACCAAGAGTTTTAAATGCCTAAAAAAACCAAAACAAGCAACCAAACAGATAGAACCCTTATAAATTGGTTCTATGGTTGAAAACCCCACAAAGCCAAACCAAAAACACATAGAAACACTTACCAAATGCGAAAATTTAGTCTTTCTTCCTTGAATAACCGAGAACCCAACTTCTTCTTCTTCTTTCTTCTCTTTTCAGTTGAAAAAGCAGATGTGATAAGTTGATATGGGCGGCCATACTCCATGTATATTAAAATATTTGACTTTTGTATGTTTTACACTTTAGCACCTCCACTTTATTCCATTTCCCTTTCTTTCTAGATACGTTTTGTTTTATTTTCTTTTGACAAAATTTCCAGGTGTTACACTTCTCACTGTCCAAGATGACCTCTTAGTAGATCCTCCAGAACTCCTAAAGTTGTTCTTCATATAGTGGTGGGTCTATTGTGAGTGTGGTGAGGTAGGATTATTGAGATAGATTGCGACATATGTCTGAGAAACCAGGATATTTCTCAGACGATAATAGAGGAACCTAGTTGTGTTGTCTGTGTTGGTGCATGGAGAAATCTAGCTGGTTTTGGGGTCCAGGGTTGACCATTTGATGAAGGTTAAGCAAGAAGAAAGTGAAGAATATCAAGGGTTTGTGGGTGATTTAGGGTTAGAAGATTTGCAGATGAGGAAAAAATAGTAAGAGGGAGATCCTTTGAAAATGTATTTATATGCTTGGACTTGAGACAAAGTTATTGCAAAAGGATAAACTTTGAATTCCAGATGTCGGTCCCACCTCTGAAAAAGTGAACAAAAGATAGATTTCTTGGAAGTAGAAAATCTTCCGAAGGTAATTTGTCTTCGGATGTTTTGACAAAACTTCCAAAGCCAATTTTGACTTTGGAAGATATTCCCTAGTTTGACAAGAATTGCTTCGGAAGAAAAATAATTAAAGTAATTTTGCTTCCGAGACATATTTGGTTTCGAAAGAGATTAAACTTCAGAAGTTTTATTCAAAGGATGAATAAAACTTCTGATAATTGCTTTTAGAAGAAAGTTTTCCATCAAAACATGTAAGTATTTAAAAGTGTATTTAAGCTTCAGAAGACATATCAGAATTGCTTATGAAGTTAAATTTCTTAGAAAGTAGTTATTTGTTTAGAAGACATAAGTTTCTTCTAAAGACAATTTGATGTCTTTCAAAAGAAAATATACCTTTAATTCAATTCTAAGGAATGTCAGTGAGAAAAATTTTCTTCCAAGATAAAAGGGCTTATATGAGTGATAATTTAGACAACTTTAAAGACACATGTTTGAGAAACAATTTTGAAATTAATTTAAGAAAATCTACTTAATGTTAATCATCCTAATAACTAATACAAGATATTTAAATCTTTGTTTATCAAAATTTTTTGTGAAAAGATCAGCATATTGTTCATTTGTGTTAACTTTGACTAGTTTTATCAATCCTTTTTAAAAATTATTTCTTATCAAATGATACCGGATGTTGATGTGCTTTGTCATTGAGTGTTGCCAAGATTCTTTATAATAGAGATAGCAGTATTGTTTTCTATATGGATATGAGTCTCTTAAAGTTGAATCCATAGTCTATCATCTGAATCTGAATCCAAAGCACTCGAGCATATTAGCTTGCAACATCAATGTATTCAGCTTCAGTAGTTAATGCAGACGCACAAGATTGTTTCTTTTATTGCCATGAGACTATCCTTCCACCAAGAAATTAAGTTCCCTTAATTGTAGACTTTGCAGTCATGTTGCAGCTACCATAGTAACTATCTATATATGCATACAGATTAAAGTCAGAGGTCTTTATATATCAAAGTCCCAGCTTAGGATCTCCTATGTGGTATCTAAGGATCCGTTTGATAGCAACCAATATGGCATCTTGGGGTTGGCTTGATATCTTACACATATGCATGTGGCAAACCTAATATCAGGCCTGCTGGCTATTAGGTAAATAAGAGACCTAATCATAGCCCTGTGTTTTTTTGACATACACTTGACATCAAGTTGGTAGACCTTGAAATCCTTGGATGCAGAAAAAGCATGGAATATTCTAACAGCTTCAAGTCTTGCCAGAGGAGCAAAGAAATTGGTGTAGTCAATCCCTTCTTCTTGAGTGTAACCTTAAACAACTAGTCTTGCCTTATTCTTGATGACAAGTCCTCTATCATCCTTTCTGTTTCTAAAAACCCACTTGGTACCTCTTGTAGTCTTCCCATAAGGAAGAGGACATAGGTTCCAAACCTTGTATCTTCTGAACTAAAGCAGCTCATGCTGCATTGCTTCAACCCAAACTTCCATCTTTCAAAGCCTCATAAACTTTCATTGGCTCAATCTTGGACAAGAAGCAAGAGTGCAGATAAACATTTGTATCATGGGTTTGTCCGCTTGTTCTCACCCTGATCTTAATATCTCTAATGATGTTTGTGGTAGGATGTGACTTGTGGATTCTTAGTTAAGAAATCATAACAAGTTGGTTTAATTTAGATCTAGTGATTGAGTATTATCTACCAAATCAACACACTTATCAAGTGAAACTTGATTCAGAGAGTGTGTGACATCATTGATGTTGTCTTCAGTGGAGTGTTTATCAGTATCAAGGTACTCTTGATCACTATCACCATCTCCATCTCCTCTTATATTGGAAGTCCCTTCATTTGAGTTTTATTTCTCATTATTGGAATTTATAGGCACCTCAGATGTATTCGCTGAAGAGTTTGTCATGGTTATGCTAACAGGGTTTCTACATGTACGGATATTTACCACTGGAGTAGAAGGGATTCTTTTTCAGGACTGTTAGAAGGGGTCAATGCAATAATTTCAGAATGAGGAGAGACTTAGAACACTTAACAGTTCAAATAAGGAACCAGGTTTATTATGATACTAAGAACACAAGTAATAAGACAGAACAAGAATAAGCACAAGATAATATGGTTTTAAAAATGATGTATATTGCTTTTAAGTTCTTTTACAAGTATTACAAAGCATGAAAATAAAGACAAGTACTTGAGACACTTTATACTACATCCTACAACTAACCATACTTTGAAATCCAGCTATAATCATTAATCTAGACAACAAGATCAATGTAGAGTTAAAAGGCAGATTGCCTTTTGACTTGTGACTATAACATGCCATAGCTCACATCCTAATATATTACAAAAAGGATAAAAATATAAAACTAGAAAGTTATAGACAAAAGACCTTAATCTACAGTGTGACAAAAGTATGGACTTGTCACTAACTCATATAAGTTGGTGAGTTTTCAGAGATGGCAGCGAAAAGTGGTTCAACTTTTGTCAAAAGGTGGTTAAGAGAAAACATGTCTTCTCTGTCTTTGGAAGAAATCAGTCTGTGGCTTTAGAAGACTTTGTCTTTAAACCTTTGAAAGACTTCATCTTTGGATTAGCAAGATATGGTCTTTTGGCTTTGAAAGACTTTATACTTAGCATAATTCGCTGAGTTGTATAAAATCTTCCAAAGTAAGTTCCTTGTACTTCATGAATGCATGTTGAAAGCTCTTTGGTTTTATCAGCCTCTAAGTATAATCATTACAAACTCCCCCTAGGCTGATGCTACCACAACAGAAGAAATCCTTGAGTCTTGATCTATATCTGTTGATAGTCCTCATCAGGATCAAGGCCATTCTATTTATCATCATTGGTTAGGATTCCTCAGACACTTAAAGTGTCTCCTCATGTCGTAGGGATCATGTAGAGGAAGGTCAAGAATGTGGTGCTAGAAGTAGATATCTTGACCTTCTTGATCTCTAGTGACATACCATCTGTCTTGATAGGTCTTTCAGTATTAAAAGGCTCTACTTTAACTAGACTTTGATGAGCAGGCTATTCTTGAGCAACCTTAGGATGTTCTGACCCATGATGAGGTGCAGTGGTGGATGCCTTGAACTTGTTCTTCTTGTCAATTTTTATGGCCATCCTTTTCCTCCTTTTGAACTGTAAATGAGGAGGTTGGCCTGCAACACTAGATTGTTTTTGTTTATCTTCCTCAGTTGGGCCCTTTCCTTCACAAGCTCAGAAGGAGAAGGGTCAGGACCACGCTATGGATCAAAAGATGAAGTTGACTATGGTCCAGCACTAGGTCCAGGTTGTGTTGTCTTTTGTGGTTAAACCTTGACCTTAACTTCAGGTGCAGCCTGACTTGGTGGAGAATTCAAGTCAACAAGCTCACCTTTTTTGATCTTCTGCTTGATCACTCTAATGAGCTCAAGAAGCTCACCATCTTCTACCTATCGGCAGACTTCTTCAGACTTGCGCTAATGGTGGCTCTTGATTTTGTAGCTTCTTTCCTCATCTTCCTTTTAGCAGATTTTTGCTTTTTCAGCACTGTTGCTTAAGCTGCTTAAGGTGTTCAAACTCAATGTACTCATAGGACAAGGGAAGAAGTGTTGCTGCCTGGTAGAGGCCTGTGGAACTCAGGTAGGTTATCATGGTCTGTCTATCTTGTTTGCTATCTACCTGTGGCTGTTGCTTAGTTGTCATAGCCTCTTTCTCAGGGCTTTCTTAAACTGGGGAGAGAGTCTGATCTTGTTTTTAGAGTCTCTTTCTTCTTCTTTCTTCTTTTATTTTGAGGATCAATTCTGCATCCTCAGCCTCTTTTTCTCCTTTAAAAACTCAGTGTCAGCCAGTACTTTCAAATCTTCTAAGGGAAGAGAGATGAGTTCATCTATATTGTAGTTTTTGGTCCCCAAATAGTTCAATCTGGCTACCATGAGCTCATCATCTTGAGTGTTTGGCCTAGGGCAACCCTGATTGCAACTTCCATGAAGCCTGGGGTCTCACTTGAACTCTCTTCACTTAGCTTGCTCTTCCACTCTCTTTCCTCCTACTTAATCTTCACAGGAGTCAACTTCTTTTTCCCTTTGTCACTCATAGGATTAGGTGACTCAGGGTGGAGAGAGCTTTTGCCTTCATTTCTTATTTTAACACTTGAGCTCTAGCAAGAGAGAGGTTGTGAGACACCTTCACCAGTTGGTTCCTCACTGAGGGAAATAGGTGTTGAAGCAGTTCCTGTGTTAAGGTTCACAGGTTCTATTACTGGGCCTTCAGCCAAGGTTTTCAACATTCAGTTGACCAATAACATTGGTTGCTAGCCTTTGTCTATCCAGGAATGTTCTTAGTCTGAACTCTTCAACAACCCTATCTTAAATCCTCTGAGCTAGTCTGTCAGCTTGCCTGTTTTGACTTAGGTTAACAAGTGGCATGTAAAGTAGAGAAAGACTCTCATATTACTTCAGGGTCTAAAAATTGAAGACTTCTTACTGCCCATGAAGTCTAAGAAGTATGAGGGCTCTCCTATCAGCATCATTCCTCCATCCTATTATCTCATTCTTAGTAAAATAGGATGGGGGTAGACATAGCCTTTGGAATACCCTCCATCAAACATGCTTTGAATGAGTGAGTCTACATCAATATGAACCTGAGGTGGTTTTTGAGTATGGACAAGTGCTAATGAGGGTGGTGAATCCTCTATGTTCATACTCTGGGAGGAAAACCGGGTTTATGATGATACTTATAACATAAGTAATGCGATCGAACAAGAACAAGAACAATATAATATGGTTTTCAAGAATGATGTATATTGCTCTCAAGTTCTTTTACAAGTATTACAAAGCATGTAAATAAAGACAAGTACTTAAGACACTTTATACTACATCCTACAACCAGCCATACTTTGAAAGTCAACCGAAAACATTAATCTAGACAACATGATCAATGTAGAGTCAAAAGGTAGATTGCCTTTTGACTTAGGACTATGACATGACATAGCTCACATCCTAATATATTACAAAAAGGAGAAAAGTACAAAAGCTAAAAGTTACAGACAAATGACCTTAATCTACTACAGTTTCACAAAAGTATTGACTTTTCACCAACTCATACAAGTTGGTGAGTCTTCAGAGACAGTAGCGGAAAGTGGTTCTACTCTTACCAAAAGGTGGTTCAGAGAAAACATATCTTTTCTGTATTCGGAAGAAATCAGTCTTTGTTTTCGAAAGACTTTGTCTTTAAAGCTTTGAAAGACTTCATCTTTGGCTTTAGAAGATATAGTCTTTTGGCTTCAGAAGATTTTATAATTTGCATAATTCACTGAGTTGTATAAAATCTTTCAAAGTAACTTCCTTGTACTTCATGCATGCATGTTGAGAGATCTTTGGTTGCATTAGATTCTAAGTTTAATCCTTACATCTATCATTTAGTCTTCTCATTTAAAATCTTAGATCAGGATCTCCTTCTGATAAGTTACCTGTAGATCCTGAAACATCTTCTCAAGATTTGTTAAAAAAGTTGGTAACTAAATAAAGATAAAATAGCCAATCAAGACCAGAACCTTTCATAAAGGGAGTGTGTTGATTGAAGGTCACAATGGTTGACTCCTCAACTACTCTAGTTCTAAGATTGTATACTCTATAAGCCTTAGCTTGGGAAGAGTATCCAATGAAGTGTCCATCATCAACTTTCTCAGCAAATGACATGAGGAAACAAGTGAAAGATCTCCTTTTGTGCCATAGTCCATAAGGAGTCTTACTGTGAGTTTTGACTACTAAAACTCTGTTTTATACATAGTAGACAGTGTTGACTATCTCTGCCTAGAAGATGATGGGCAGTTTAAGTCTGAGAGCATGGTTCTTGCTGCCATAATAAGTGTCATATTTCTCCTTTCAGCAATACCATTTTGTTGAGAAGTTATAGGAGAACTGTATTGTCTTGTAATATGCTTTTCATCACAAAATGTATCAAGGATTTGGTTCTTGAATTCAGTTTCTTGATCACATCTTATGTTCTTAACCTTGTGATCACATTTATTCTCAATTTTCCGCATGAAAGACTTCAAGATTTCAAGGGTCTATCCTTACTTCTATGAAAGAAGACCAAAGTATATTTTATGAAATCATCTATGATCACAAGGTAGTATGAAGTTCTTCTTAAACTCACTACACTTATGGGGACAAAGAAATCCATATGTAATAAGTGTCGGGGAGTAGTGATTGAGTTCATTTCCTTTGGTTTGTGAGACACTTTATGTTGCTTTACCTTCAGACATGCAGCACAATAGTTATCACTTGTAAACTCTTTCTTTCGCATTCCAATTACCAACTCATCTTTAACTAATTTATTCATGTTCTTAAAGTTTACATGGAACATTCTTTTATGCCAAAGGAAAGAGTCATCAGTATTAGCTTTAGATAGAAAGCAAGAAACTTCTCTTGAAGGTGACGTTTCTTGTAAATCGATCTTACACATGTTCAGTTTCCTTGTGGCTCTAAGCAGGATATGCACTTGAGGAATGAGCACCCCACGATTGAGAACAATACACTCACATTCAGTAAAGAACATGTTGTGTTTCTGGTCATAAAATTAAGATATGCTCAAAATATTGTACTCAAGCTCTTTGACAAAGTTTATCTTCTCAATGCCAAGTTACAATTTGTGACCTTGCCCCTACGAGTGATGTAACCACCTGATATGGATGGTCATGGGCTCATTAAGCTGAACTTAAGATAGATTAACATTTATTGATCCTATATGAAGGCTTTAAGGATCATATTTCTGTTGTTGATGAAGAAACTTCAATCACATGGCCTTCCTTCATCTTCCAAACCATCTTTGGAAGATTAGACTTGGCCTTCAACCCTTCGGAAGCTTTGATGACTTTAGAAGTTTTGGAGACTGAACCTTCAAAAGCTTTTGCATCCACTACAATAGATTTTAGTCCTTCAGAAGGATTCCTTTCTTTCAAGACCAAATTTGCTTCCAAAAACAGTTTTCCACCTATCCTCATTTTGTTCACCTTGGAGCTTTGGAAGGAAAGTGATTTTCCTTCCAAAGTTATCTTCTTCTTCTTCTCAGAAGTTATTTTCTTGGTCATATGGATGGTACTCTTGCGATTATACAAGCAATCCTTAGCAAAGTGAGTAGTACCACCACACATGATAAATTCAACATGTATACTTCTGAGAGTTTTCTTCTGATGAGAAAGGTGAGCTTGATCTCTTTCTAGTTCCTTCTTCACCTTCTTAAATGATAAAGTAGGCTTCTGAGGGTTAAGCTTGCTCTTGGAGGTGGATGGTTCAGGCTGTGCAGTAGTGGTGCACATTTGATTAACCATCTTCTCTTGACCAGGATGGTTTGAACTTAAACTAGGACTACTGGTACTAGAGTCCATAGTTGAGTATTCAGTCTTCACCACCTCAAACTCAGTAGAGATAAAGACTTGTTTCTGCTTGAGGTTGAAAGTGGGTTTGATCTCCAAGGATTTCTTTGATTTTCTATTGGCTACCCTAATCAAATTCTTATTGGATAGGATATATGAGGGCATCTCATCTTCACGAGTTCCACACCTTGGAGATCTTACAGGTAGTAATGTGTGTGGAGGAGCTATTTCACTAGATCTCAGTCCCTGCCAGTTTTGATAACGAATCTTTGCATGCAAAGATGAGGATATAATGTTCTTGTAGGTTTCCACTCCAAGAACACACTTTTCTGCCCTAGCTTTGCTGATCACAAGAGCATCCTTGCATTTAGTTAACTTGGTAATAAGATCTTTGATTTGAGTCCAATAATTTGTGTGCTCGTGCTTAAGAGTAGAAATTGTTTTCCCTAAATCTCCTATTTTCAGTTTATAGTCATTTTCTACTATTTTGAAATAAGCTTTTAAAATATTTAAAAATTCAACATCATCTCTCACTTCTCATAGGACCTATACATGTTTACATTAGCAATGCACTCAGGTGTACAAATATGTTCTAATACCTTTGTTTCATCATGGTCAGCCCTCAAGGCATGGTCAGGAGGGACATTTTAAACCTGGAAGCTCTAGTCAAAGCCTCCTTTTTCCATAGTTACTGCAACTTGCTGCTTGGGCTTCTTAGTCTTTGGAGCTCCGTAAGTGTAGTTTGGCCTAGGTTGTGTATGACCACCATCTGTCTTTGGTGCCTTACACACCCTAGCAAAGTGACCCATCTGGTTATAGTTGTAACACTTTACTTTTCTTTTATCCAGCCCAAACTTTCCACTGGACACATTGCTAGGAAACTTTCTCCTAGTACTCTTATAGAACTTTTTGGCTCTGTGAGTGAGTAGAGCCATTTGCTGGACTATCTCTATATGCTCCAGGTCATCTGGATGGATACAGTCCAGTTCTTCAAGCATGAAGAGAAAGTTTCCATAAACTTTCATT
>BJCO01466407.1:0-10541 GCA_018326465.1 Flaveria floridana
GGTCCATTAGCATGGTCCATTCGCATGAAGTATCACATGGATAAGTTAAACATACTTCTAAGTTCTTATTGACTTAGAACCATGTAGAACAATATCAAACCTATATAGTTAGTTCATACACGTGCAACACATTCAATATAATAATATCATGACATAAACAAACATAAATTAACATCACAATGTACTTCATATATCATTCATTCAATCATTACATCGATTACATATATGTAAGACATGAAAGACTTTTACATTTTAGAACATAAACTAGGTACATCAATATGTATCAACACATGCTGAGAGCTCTTTGGTTGCTTTGGTTGCATCAGTCTTTAAGTGTAAACCTTACAAGGTCATTAATAAATGCAATAAAATGACAAATAAAACCCTAAATATGGAGAGATTTAAAGCCGACATTGGACCAGTTCTGTTAGTGAATCATGTTTTCATAAAATAAAGACATGATGGACATTAAGAATCGGGCTACAAAGACTACACCCATATTGGTCATTTCTTTCTTTAGTAACTCTTTTGTGAGTTGTACTTTTAGTCCTTTCTTTGCACATTGTGGGATTTGGATTGTACTAGTTCAAGGTGTTTCACGTCCGCTTTTTAACGTGTGTTACTTGAGGGAAAAGCTTGCTCACTGTTTTGGACAATGCCATGTCTTAAAGATTATTTTGGGACATTGTATGTGGGTTAGGTCATGGGTTGAGTCTAGATGTTTATTCATGAGTGTGTACTTGTGCTTGTTCTTGTGCTTGAACATCATGGAGAGGTATTGTTAGTACTAACGAGTTGACACCCCCACCCCTATCATCGATATACTAGACGAGATTGACTTGTCCTGTGCGTGCCCTTGGGTGAATATAATCCGGTTAATTGGACTTGGACTGATCGTAAACTTGTGTTGATATCTATGGCTTCCAAGTACTTTTACTCATATAAAACCTTATGTACATGTTATATAAAGCAAACAGTTTGTACTTTTAAACCTGTGAACTCACCAACGTATGTTGACTTTTTAGAGCATGTTTTTTCATGTAACGGTGCTTAGGTACGTGCGCAGTGGACGTTAGATGAGATCGCTCCTTCAAGAGCATTAGACATTGGAACATTAGTTTGGACATTGTCTTATTATTGTATTTGTATTTGAATTTGAATGATCTAGTACTGGTTGTTCTTGTTTGGAACTTTTGGATTGTTTGTGCATATATGGAATAACATTATGGTATTGATTGTTCTTAACACTTGTTCTTTGTGTCGGGTAACGTCATGATCCGTTGACGGAGAAAATCTTTAGAGATTCTCTTAGGCCCCAATGTGTTATGACGATCCCGTCCGTCACATCCCCGTGCATCCGCTACCAGGGGGGTGTAACAAGTGCTGATCATCAGCAGTTGATCAAAAGCTCATCAGTTAAGTGTTGATCGGTAGTTGTTCAACATGTGATTGACAATCATTTAGTATATGTGATTCAGCAGTTGATTTAGCATTTGGGAGAAATCGGCAGTTGGCAGCCAATGCTGGATGCTTAAGTTTTTTGTAGCTTCATCCTCTTGGTAACTTCAACAAGGGTCGTTAGCATTTTATAGGAGTAAGTTGGGTTTTGATCGTGTATATACCATTAGAAAAAAAATTCATGAGGGTGCCCATGCCTAAGCACTAGGTTCGCCCCTGTTCATCTTCCAAGTTTCAAATCCTTAATTTTATAACAAACAAAATGTAAACAAATGCACAATAACAATTAACAACTAGCACTACAGACTAAACCCTAATCTAAAGTCTAATTTCATCCCAATCAAAAGTTAAAACTCCAAAAAATATAATTAAAAGATTACCTTATACATGTTAATCTTAATTTTATTTGGGCTTTTAATCTTATATTAATTTGATCTTTTTTTAAATTTGAGGGGTATTCTAATTTTTTCATAGAGGTATCCCAATACATATAACGTTAAAAAATTGTATTTTGAAATGAGAGTTCGGGGTAGTTCAGGGATAGCCCGGGCTACCCGTGGGTTTTTCATATGTCCGCCCGTGATCCCCCATGTGGTTTTTGATGATGCAAGGATAGCAATGAAATCCAAAAGATAAAACATTAACCACTTTGAACACTCGGCCTCTTATACAACCAATATTGTATGTTTTGCCTATGACGAGCTCACTGATTTGTATTTAGGTGCCCAGGTAAAAATCTCTCAGGGAGGTCATCCATCCCTAGATTGCTGTCAATTGAGCACACTTAACTATGAAATTCTCTATGTGAAGTTCAGGAAAGGACAACCCCACATGGTTTTTGTTGACACTAAGATAAAGATAAATAATTAACCACGTGAATAGGATCATACGAAAAAAAGATAAATATTTCAAGATAACCAGCGATGATAATATTACTTATGTGGTAGGCATGATCTTATTATGGGTTTTCTTACTATGTGGTATTGTTTGAATCACAACTTTCAAATCATATGAAATGACACTTTTGAAAAATGAAAGAATGTTTTAAATGATTTATTATTCTCACCCTTTATCTTACTTAGCTTTTGTAGCTAACACTTTTCTAAAATTTATATGTACTTGCAGATTAGTTGATGATGTTAACATGTTATGTGCGAGGATGGATAGAGGAGTCAATTTGCAATAGGATGCTTTTAGATTACTTTTATGTTTTAAACATTTATTTTAAGGTTTGGAAGACAATTATGATTACTGTTGCAATGAACGAGTAATCTCGGTAAAGATCAAATCAAGAGGCTTTGGAAATTAAAATCATACAATGCAAGAACTTCAAAGACCATGCGAGAACATCATGATTTACAAAAAACCTGTTGGTGCTATTAGATTGTGGAGTTAGGTGAGAAATTTTATGTTTAGTATATATAGTTTCTTTAAATCTTTGCATTGTAACACCTGCTCATTTATCATAATTTGTGGGATTTATGCAATCAGTGATCTATTAAAGAAAACCTTATTTACCAATTATGTTCTTTCAATTTGACTTATGTGGGATTGTTTATTATTCTAATCATCTGGTGTAGGACCGGTTATGGGATGATCAATACAATCAATCTCACAAATAAGGAGAGAGTTAGAGCACTTAACAGATCAGATAGGGAATTGGGGTTTTAAGAGTTAGGATGCAAAGAACACAAGTAAGTAAAGAGACAGAACTTAAGATAATATATATAAGGTTTTTAAGGATGATGTATATTAATCTCAAGTTCTCTTACAAGAGTTATAATACATAAGAAATAAGTTACAAGACATTGAAAGCCAGCTGGAACATCGAAAGACAACCAAATCAATGTAGAGTCAAAAGGCAGATTGCCTTTCGACTAGTGACCATGACATGCCATAGCTCACATCCTAATATTATACAAAGAGGATAAAAGTATAGAAAGTAGAAAGTTACAGGCAAAGACCTTATTGTACAATTACAAAAGCATGGACCATTTCACCAACTTATACAAGTTGGTGAGTCTTCAGAGTTGCAGCGGAAAGTTGGTCAGCTTTTGTAAAAGTACATCAGAGAAAAGCACGTTCTTTAAGTCTTTGGAAGAAATCAGTCTTCACTTCATTAGGCTTTGGAAGACTTTGTCTTTGAAGCTTCAGAAGACTTCATCTTTGGCTTCGAAAGATTTGATCTTTGGCTTAGGAAGACTTTATAATTAGAATATTTCTTGTGCAAAGTATAAAGCTTCTGCATGAACTTTTAGCTTCAAAAGATTGTATAAAGCTTTCGTAGAAGTTGTACTTGGTACTTTGGTACATGCATGCAGGAAGCCATTTGGTTGCTTTGGTTGCATCAGCCTTTATATAAACCTTACAAACTCCCCCTAGGCTAATGCTACCAAATCTGAGAAGGTTGATCTTCAGTTGATTGTCCTCATTAGGATCATGGCCATTCTTTTCTTCATCAGCTGGTCAGGATTCCTCAGACTTTCATAATATTTTCTCATGTCATGGGGATCATGCAGAGGTAGATCCAGTATGTCTTGTAGAAGTAGACATCTTGACCACCTTGATCTCTAATGACATACCATATGTCTGGATTAGTAGCAAAAGTCCATGACAGGATGGGTCTTCCTACTATAAGAGGCTGTACTATGGTAGGAGTTGGTTGATCAGCTTCTTGTTGCACCTCCTCAGGATGTTCTGAGTCATACTGAGGTTTGGAAGTGGATGCCTTTTTCTTCTTGTTTACTTTCTTTACAACCATCCTTTTGTTCCTCTTTGGAGTGTTTAAATAAGAGGGCTGGTCTTAAGTACCATGTTGTTCTGTTGTGCCTCTCTCAGTTGGGTTCTCTTTCTCACAGGTTTCGAAGGAGAGAGAGTAGGACCCTGCTGTGGATCAAAAGATGAAGTTGGCTGTGAAGCAGCTGAAGGTCCAGGTTGTGTTGTCTTTGGTTCAACCTTAACCTTAACCTCAGGATGAACTTGGGTTGGTGAAGAATGCAAGTCCACAAGCTATCCCCTTTTACTCTTCTGCTTGGTCATCCTAATGTGATCATCCATAGTGGATAGAGACATTGGACCAAGCCTTCTTTCGGAGAATCTATACAGCTTCAAGAAGCTCATCATCCTTTTTCTGTCAGCAGACTTCTTTTGATTCTTTTGGATGATGGCCCTTGACTTTGTAGCTTCTTCCCTCATTTTTCTCTTAGTAGCTTTTTGTTCATTTAAGAACTGTAGTTCAAGGTGCTTAAGATACTCAAATTCAATGTATTCAAAAGAGAGGGGAAGAAGTGTAGATGCCTTGTAGAGACCTGTGGCACTAAGGTAATTGATCATGTTTTGTCTATCAGCTTCTCTGTCTACCTGAGGTGATTCAGCTGCCAGAATCTCTCTTTCAGGACTTGCATGAACTAGAGAGAGAGAGAGAGGAGAAGCATCCTTGTATAGTCTCTTTTGTCTTCTTTGTTCTTTGACTCTAAGGAGTAACTCTGCATCCTCTACCTCCTTTCTCTCTTTGGTCAGCTTTAATTCTGCCAGTTCAATTAACTCTTCTAAGGGAAGAGAGATGAGTTCGTCAATGTTGTAGTTTCTGCTTCCCAGATTAAGTTCAATCTGGCAGCCCTCAACTCATTATTTTAAGTTTTGGCCTGGGGGCTGTCCTGATTGCAACTTCAATGAAGCTTGAGGAGCCAGCTAAACTCTCTCCCCTTAACTTCCTCTTCCTCTCTCTCTTTCTTCTACCTCAATCTCCTCAGGAGTCAGCTTCCTTTTCCCTTTGTCACTCACAGGCCTTGGTGACTCAGGGTGGAGAGAGCTTTGGCCTTTATTTCCTGATTCAGCAGTCAAGCTCTGGCCAGAGAGAGGCTGTGAGACACCTTCACCAATTGGTGTCTCACTGAGGATATAGGATGTTGTTGAAGTGCTTGACTCTTTGACAATGCTCACAGGTTTAGTCACTAGGCCTTCAGTCAAGGATTCCCCTTCGAAGTTAATCTTAGGGTCCCCCTCAACATCCAGTTAACCAATGACATTGCCTGGTTGCAATTGTCTTCTTCTATATCTTAGTTCCTCTATGATCTTGTCTTGAATTCTTTCAGCCAGTATGTCAGCTTGCCTGTTTTGACTTGGGTTGGCAAGTGGCATATTAACTAGAGAAAGGTTGTTATAGTAATTCGAGGTCTAAAATTTGAAGACCTCTTGTTGTCCTTGAACTCTATACAGTATGAGGGCTCTTCTTTAAGTATAATACCTTCACCCATGTATTTCATTTGCAGCTCCAATAGGTGGGTATGGCATTGCCCTTAGTATACCCTCCTCAAATAAACTCTAGATAAATGAGTCTACATCAACGTGAATTTGAGGAGGTTGCTAAGTCTGGACAATTGCGAGTGAGGTTGGTGAGTCCTCAATGTCCATACTCTAAGAAGGACTCCCAGGTTCTGTGTTTGTAACAACTTCCTCCCCCTTTTGGTAGCATCACCCACTTGCATAGGTGAGTTGGAGGTTAAGTCAATTACATCCTCATGTTCTTGTGTTCCTGGTTGAATCCTTCTGAAGGGTCTCCTAACTAGTTATTCCTTGAGATCAGAAATCTCAAGTTGTTGATCATTGACCCTTCTTTGTAGGGTAGTCACTTGAGATTCCAAGTGACTAACCTTGCAGACTAAATAAGTGCATGTTTTGGAAAGCTTTTGCACCTTTAGTCTAAGATTCCCCTCATCTTCAGTAGAAGAATCACTAGGGGATGAGATAATTGGACCTAAGTCTTCTTCCTCATTACCAGCTTGTTGTTCTTGGCTGCTGGTTTTCCCCTGCTCACTGATAGCTTCAATTGAAGTATCAATGGGCTGGGTTGCCATGGTTGAGGTCTTAATTATGTAATCACTTTCAGAAGTGAGAGCCTCATCCATATGGATCTCCTGAACAGGTTCAGGAAGATCCACCTTAATTGGGGTGGATGATGTGGGCTAGATATAGGGGACGCAGGAGTACTCATCTCTCTTTAAGAAGGGAAGGAGAAGAGAGAGTCGTGGTACTCAATGAATGCTATATCTTCATCATCATAGAATTCTAGGCTGGGCATGGGTTGATTTAAATCTAAAGGCTGGGGATGGTAACTTTCCCGTGAAGGTTGTTCACTAGAGTGTTGAGACATTGAATGAAAGCTTAAGGCTTGTTGGGTCATGAGCTCATCAGCCTGAGCATGAGGAACCTCATGGCTGATTATTGGTGAGATGGGAATGGTTTACTCCTTAGAAGAAGTGGGAGCTCCAGTGTCCACTTTTTCTTGTATGGGTGGTGATATGGGGGCCTGCATAGGTTGAATAACTTGTGCTGGGGTTCGTTTGGATCTTCTTTGGTAGGTGAGAGTTGTTTGTGGCTGTGTGGGTGTTGTTGAAGTGGAAGTTGTGGTTCAACAGTAGCCGGTGCTGCTAAGTTATCACCTTGAGCAATGAGCTCTAACATTTTTAGGACTAAGGCTGTTTCTACTCCTGAGAAGCCCATAGTAGGTTTTTTCATTATTTTGAAGATGCCGGGCTTCATCTGTCCCATTTTAAGAATATTACCCATTCCCCTCAACTGTGAGCCCAGTTCACAGTTGAGAATGTGCTAGAAATATCTAGGAAACATGTAATACTCTAAGGAGTCCAAGTTTGCAAGCAAATTAGTATATACAAATTATGAATACCTGAACTTGACCCGATGAACCATTCCATGAACTATGAAGGAGAGATCCTTTAGAATTTGGTCCCATCCACCATGTTTGTTAGACAAACTATGAATAACAACATATAGAAGGTACTTCCATTGAGAGGAAACCTTCCCTTTCTTGAAGGTTCTAACTGAGAAGTCCCCTTCATAGCCCATCTGCTCAAAAGAATGATTTACAACAGATTTTGGAAATGACACTTCACCTTTTTCATCATCCAGCTATAAGTGTGAGTTAATGGAGGCTGGAGTGATGAACAGTGTCCTCCCCCGCACTGTGGCAGACAGTGCCTTCTCCCCGTCCATG
Organism: Flaveria floridana; assembly: GCA_018326465.1. NCBI lineage: Eukaryota > Viridiplantae > Streptophyta > Magnoliopsida > Asterales > Asteraceae > Flaveria > Flaveria floridana. The sequence continues at coordinate 7,472 of BJCO01466407.1, forward strand.
GTGACCTCTTGGCAGGTCCTCCAAAAATCCAAAAGATGATCCTCATAAAGTGAAGGATCAACGGTAAGGGAGGTGAAGTAGTTTGAGAGTGAAAGAAAGCGGCAAACCTCTGAGAAACTTGGATATTTCTTAGAGTTTAACAGAGCAACCTGGTTGTGTTACCTGTGAAGCTGCATGGAGAAATCTGGTTGGTTTCTATGGTTGAGGTTGGTCATTTAGGTAGCTTTGAAGTGAAGAAAGATATGAACAAAGGTGGTGAGTGGGATTTTAGGTTTAGGGAGAATGCAGATGAAGAAGATAATGAAAGAGGGGGGGGGGAACCATTGGGTATATTTATATGAAATGAACTTGAGACAAAGTTAACGCAAAATGATAAACTTTGAAGTCCGAATGTCAGTCCCACCTCTGAAATGTGCCCAAAAAGGCAGTTTTCTTGGAAGTTGAGACTTCTTCCGAAGGTAATTTGTCTTTGGAAGATTTGAGAAAATCTTCCGAAGCCAAATTTTGACATTGGAAGATATTCCTAAACTTAGCAAAAAATGGTTTCGGAAGAAAACTTACTTAGGCAAATTCTCTTCTGAAGAGTATTTAGTCTCGGAAGATATTTCTTTTGAAAGAAATTTGTTCTTGAAATAGAAGCATATTTTGTCTTCGGAAGAAATATGAAATTTCATCGAAAGGTAAATTTCTTTTAAGTAGTTATGTGTTTTTGAAGACTTAAAATTCTTCTGAAGGCAAGGTTAAGATCTTCTAAAGGAAAATACACATGGTAATTTTCAAAATGCTAAGGAATATCATTTTTAAAAATTTCTTCCAAGATAAACTGGGCTTACGTAGGTGATTAATTTAGACAACTTAGGACACACTTCCTTTTAGAAATAATATTGATTTAAGTTTTAAGAAAATCTATTCAAGGTTAATTATCCCAATAGCTGATATAAGATATTTAAATCTCTGTTCATCAAAAGTTTTTATGAGCAGATCAGCATATTGTTCATTTCTATCAACCTTGATTAGTTTTATCAATACCTTTTCATGATTATCTCTAATTAGATGATACCTGATATTGATATGCTTTTTCCTTGAGTGCTGCACATGTTCTCTGTGATAGAGATAACACTGTTATTGTCTATGTGGATAGGAGTCTCTTTGAAGTTATATCCATAGTCCAGCATCTGATTTTGAATCCAAAGTACTTGAGCACAGCAACTTGTAGCAGCAATGTATTCAACCTCAGTAGTTGATGCAGATACACAGGATTGTTTCTTACATTGCCATGAGACTATCCTTCCACCAAGGAATTGACATCCCCCAGATGTGGACTTTGCAGTCATGTTACAACCACCATAGTCACTATTTGTATAAGCATACAGATTGAAGTCAGAGTTCTTTAGGTACCAAAGGCCTATCTTAGAAGCACCTTTGAGATATCTAAAAATTCTTTTGACAGCAACCTGGTGTGACATCTTAGGGTTGGATTGATATCTTGCATATATACATGTAGCAAACATAATATCAGGCCTACTGGCTGTAAGATACATAAGAGACCCAATCATTGCCCGATAAAGATGTTCATCTACATACTCCCCCTCAAGATCAGGTCCAAGGGAGTGGTTTCTGGCTATGGGTGTTGCCACCTTACATTCAGTCATGTTGAATCTTGTGAGTATGTCTTGTACATACTTTGACTGACTTATGAAGATTCCATTGTCAACTTGCTTCACTTGAATTCCTAGAACAAAATTGAGTTCTCCTATGGTACTCATTTCAAATCTATTCTTCATCAGCTTCTTAAAGTCATTGTAAAGCTTTGGATTAGTTGATCCAAAGATAATGTCATCCTTGAACCATCATTAAGTCATTTCTTGTTCCTTTGATGTAGAGAGTTCCATCTATAGTACCCCTCTTTTATCCATGTTGACAGAGATACTGAGATAGTGTCTCATACCACTTCCTTGGAGCTTGTGCAGCCCATAAAGAGCTTTATAAAGCTTGCACACATAATCAGGATGATCTAGGTCTGCAAAGCCAGGTGGTTGTTTGACATACACCTCTTCATCAATCACCCATATAAAAATGCACACTTGACATCAAGTTGGTAGACCTTGAAGTCCTTGGATGCAACAAACGCCAGGAATATCCTAACAGCTTCAAGTCTTGCTAGAGGAGCAAAAACATCAGTGTAGTCAATTCCTTCTTCTTGTGTGTACCCTTGAACAACCAGTCTTGCCTTGTTCTTGATAACAAGTCCTCTATCATCCTTCTTGTTTCTAAACACCTATTTGGTACCTATGATAGTCTTCCAATAAGGTAGAGGACATAGGTTCCAAACCTTTTGTCTTTTAAGTTGAAGCAGCTCCTCTTGCATTGCTTCAACCTAACTTCAATCCTTTAAAGCCTCAACAACTTTCTTTGGCTCTATCTGGGACAAGAAACAAGAGCGTAGACAAACATTTTTGCCATTGGTTTATCCTCTTGTTCTCACCCCCTTGTCAACATCTCCAATGATGTTTGTGGTGGGGTGTGACTTGTGGATCCTGAGTTAAGGGATCATAGCAAGTTGTTTAGATAGATCTAGATTTGAAAATTTTAAATCTGGCAATGAAGTGTCTTCCACTACATCAGCACACTTATCAAGAGAAACTTGATCCAATGAATGTGTGACATCATTGATGTTAGAGTAAATTATAAATTTTGTCCTTTAATTATGCTCAAAATTACGGATCTTGTCCTTAAACTTTAATAATTACACTGAAGATCCTTTATTTGAAAATTTGTAACGCTTTTGATCCTTTTTACCAACAGCAGTTAATTTTTTTTGTTATATTTTTGTAAATGACCAATTTACCCCTGACCCTTCAAAATGACAAAATGTGTAATTTTTATGAGTCTTTTATTTTATTTCTTTGTGTGCTTATTTTATTAACTTTACTTTTCATTATTTCTTTATTTTTAACCACTTTTTATTTTAAATTCTTATCTTAAATATTATTAACTAGTTATTTTTAATCATCAAAATATGAGTTATGATTAGTTTTTATTATATTAAAATATATAATAAATTACTATT
>BJCO01466410.1:0-11335 GCA_018326465.1 Flaveria floridana
ATTTTGTATAAACATGGCTATTGTAACAGTACCGTAATGGATTCACAAATTATGTAAACGCTTCCGCATTTTGTAAACTCTGTTTATGATCTTTTGAATGGAGTCAAATGTATGTTTTAAATTCATATAGTGTCGTTCGATATGACTGTGTCTGAGATCCTGGTATGTCACACGCCTAACGGTAAAACCCCGCTCGTGGAAATTGAGGGTGTGACATATATCTATCTTCAAATTCAACAGGTATCTCATCTTGAACGGTCTCTACTGGTGAAAAAGTTGATTCAATGTTAGCTTCAACAATGTCTTCATCTTCAAGTACCTCATTGTACCAGTCATCATCAAATTCATCCTCCATGCCATCAAGAGCTTCAATCTTCTCTTGAACATATTGCTCTTCTATTTCTTGACTCTCAACAGTCTTTTGAACTTTTCATGACTGTTTAGATAAAACTGAACTGTCTATATCATCAATATTTCTTTTTTCCTTTATCAACTTTAGGACTTTTCAGTAATCTTTTTAACATCTATTGTATTTATCTCAGAAACTATCATAATTTCTGGAGAGTCAGGAGAATGAGGCTTTTGCTTTTCCTTCAATTCATCTAACTCCTTTTTTCATGAGTTCATTTTCTTCTTTCAGTTTGTTAAACTTTTCTTCCATTGAGTCATAATCTTTCATCATCACTTCAAATGTTTTCACAGTCTCTTCTTTTCCTTTTCCTAAATTAGCAATCTCACCATCCTTCTTTTGAATAACTTCTTTTAACTTCTTATTTTCCTCTTTTAACTCATGAATGATCTTTTCTTGAACAATGTTAGCTTCTTTCAAAGTATCAATTACATCCACCTCTTGTACATCTTCAGTTTATATAGACACATTATGTGTTGTAATAACATGAGTTTCTTCAGCTTCAATTGGAGACTCAGCAATAGGAGTGGAGCTTTGAAAGACAGGCTTAGATATTATTGCATAAATGTAGTCCAATCCAATATCTTGATTTTGGTCATGTTCTTTATTAACATTGGAGTCTAACCCATGAGTTTTTTCACTATATCCTTCATCATGATCAATACCAGTAGAACTTCCTTCATTTACATCATGTCTTTCTTCAGCATGATTAGAGATAGTTTTCCCACTACTCTCTGATTGATGTGCCTCTGTTGCATCATCGACACGATCATCATTACTACTTGATGAACTTTCATCATCATCATCATCATCTTCATTTTCATCATCATCATCTTTATCTTCATCATCATCACACAGTACTTGAGGATTTTCATCAATACGATCAGCTGGATCCACTGGTTCACCTTCAATCAAATGGAAGTGATCTATATTGATATCTACTTCATCTCTTGCTACATTCCTCATGTAATCAAACATTGGTACATTCTAAGCACCTGTAATCATGGCCAATCTTTTGTAAGATACCTCAGACGTGTTCAAGTTCTAGGATATCTCCACCTACACCATAAGCATGGAAATCCGGGTGTTCTTCATTTATGATCATCTGTAAAAACCTTGGATACATCGGGTATTTGTTCCTAATGCCTTTCTCCAAGTTGAAGATAATCCCATTCAAGATCCATTTGGCCATGTGGAATCTTTTGTCTATAGCTAGAGCTACAATTGGAGATACAATGTCTACTGGGAAAGAATTCCATCCCGTACTTCTGTTAGACATGCAGTGTTGGAAAATGGAGCACAAAAGCTTCTAATGGTTGAAGACTCTGGCTCTTAAAAATTGCTTCTTTGGAAAGTGATCAAGATGACCCATTTCCATGAATGTCTTTCTACATTCATTGAAAGTAAGTTTTGATGGATCTTCTGGATCATTTTGTCCTAATCTTAAGGAGGGTCAGATAGACTCTTTTGAAACTTCTATCGTTCTATCATTTCTGACAAAACCACTTAAAACCTTCCTTCCTTCATCATTTACTTCAACTGATGTTGTGGTCCAGAATTTCCTGATTAGTCTTGCATAGACCACTAGTTGGTAACACATAGCATATACATATTTAGTCGTCAGTAAAAATCTGATCATCTTTTCATAACTAACAGCATCTTGTATATTCTCATTAAGAAATGCTGCAACATTATGCTTTGGCTCAAACTTCAATTCATTCATCTGCACAAATGAAAACAAGAAATATAGTCAATTTGATTTTAAGTTTTTAAATTTAAGAGATGTTGATTGAATTTTAATGAATTATTATGTTTTAAACAATTTTGAATCTAACTTGTACTTAGAAAATGACTAAGTATTTTTATATTATGTTCAAGAACATAACATACTAAAGTTATGGTATATATGGTTTTAAAAATATCAATTCCTTAAATGTTATCAAACATATATTAAAAATTTGAATTTTTATGAATTTTCCATTTTAATTAAAATTTTAAAATTCATTGACTGTTCATCTTCATTACTTCAATTGATGATGAATCATCATCGAACCAATGTTGATGAAATTCAATGTTTAATGTGTTAACATGCTCGAAATCAATTCAATACCAACAATCTAACATCAATTTCAGTTCTTATTTGTCATTAAACACACAGAATTCAAATGTTCAGTCGACTTAGGGATGATATGCCCGAACAGATATGAAACACCCTAGACAAAATTTGAATTAGAATCTTGAAAATGTGTTGATTCGATTATGAGCTTACGTTTAGAATCTTATAAACACACTATCAATCGCAGGAATCAAACACAAACTAGCAAACTTAGTGAAATGAAGTTAACCTAGAGTCGAGAAAGTGAGTTCAGGGGATTGTGTGTGAATGAAAGAATGAAAAACACAAAGTGTTCTATTTATACTAAGTGCAAATATTTAGGCGCATGAGCACTGTTTGTGCACATGCATCTGAAAATAACACAAAAAATTTAGGCGCATGAGCATTGTTTGTGTGCATGAGGTTGAATTTTTTCACTATGTGTTTAGGCGCATGAGCACTGTTTGTGCGCATAGGCTTAGGCGCATGAGCACTGTTCAGACGCATAAGCACTGTTTAGGTGCTTTTGCACTATTCAAGCGCATGAGTCTATCTGAAACGCCCAACACTTGGTAATTTCACTTGAAACACCCAAATCTTGAAAAGCCTGGTACTGTTTAGGCGCATGAGAGTTGTTGAAACACCCAAATACTTAACCAACTTTTTAGACTTATGACCACTGTTTAGGCGCATAAGGGTGTCTGAAACGCCTAAAACACTTGTAAATTTTCTGAAACTCATCAAGCTCGTGTTTGGACTTCTGAACACTATTTAGGCACATGTGACTTCTCACACTTGTATTTTTCAAATCATCCACCTGAACACTGTTTAAACACATTAGTACTGTTCACATAGTAATATTTAAACAATTTGTCAAATTTTGACTTCCACTCAAAATTTACATAATTGACCCTCAATTTTTTGAACTTTTGACATTTCAATTTTTTATTAAAATTTTCAACAAACAAAATTAATTTCCCTTCATTTAAGTCTCTGATTTTAATAAATAATCTCATTTAAATTGTTGCAAGAAGCTTTTCCACTTTAAAATTTTTCATGTTCATTTTCACATTATCAAACACACACATGCTTGAACTTTTAGCTTCATCCATTCCATCCAAACTATTTAATTTTGATTATCTTAGATTCTCTTACTTTTTACTCCCCCTAAACTTTTAAGTTTTGAAAAACTTAGAAGTTTCTTGAGTTGTGACAAAAAGATCACACTAATCATCGTTAATATGCCTGCACACATAAAACATGAATAAAATCAAAATTTAAGCAGAATAAAAATCTAATATGTACAATAGAATCAATGTCTGTAGTGAGATTATATCAGTTAAGATCAACACATTAAAAGAAAATAAATTATGAATAGTCATAGACAATGGTTAAATCCTGATCAAGTGTGTTCCAGGCCAGTGATTTCATAGCAAAGGAGACACAAGATCCAAGGACAGACAATGAGTGTACTTTACAAAAGAATCAACTCCCTTACTTCAATTCTTGGATTGATTAGGGTTGAATTAGATATCACATGATGTGACTCACGCATAGACATAGAGAGATCAACTATCATCAAGTTATGCAAGTAAGTACATTTTCTCAACTTAGAAACCTGACATATATTCATAACCAGAGTTCATGTTTTTAATTTTGTTAAGAATTATCATGGATGAACAATTTGATAAACTCTAACCTTCCATTTGAATGGGTTGTGCACATTGGCATCTTTTTTCATCAAAGGAGAATATCCAGGCTGTAATCACTTATAACAAAGGATATCTCATCACTTCAGGTCTATGATGACTCATAACATAGAAGTGAGATGAAGCTTGTAACAGATCTCATGGTTAGTCATATCACCACCAGGTGTGAGAGTTGTAACTTTACAAGCAATAAATCCAACAAGCTAATATTACTCATTAGTACTAAGATGAACACATAGACATGCATAGATGATTTAGTTTAATCACAAGAATTTACTTTTTCAGTATAGTAGCATTAGTTTGTCTACACATCATATCTGATCATGTCAGACTTTATTGTCGAGAGAAATATGCAACTGATCTAACTAATGTACTATCATTTCACACATATTGCAAAAACAGATTCATTCCTAAAACAAGAATTAACAAAGAAAGATTCTATTTTTAAAGTTTTTGATTTATATTTTTATCTTTGATTTTTGATTTTCTATTTTTGTAGTTGGTTTTGCTTTAATAAGAAAACATGCACATACAAACTACAATCAGGCAATTAACTCTAACATTTGCTTTTGCTATGACCTTTTTTGTTAAGGGAGGGTTCTAATCATATTAAGACCCAATTAACTAAAATGCTCAAAAACCAATTTTACACATGGTTGATAAGACCAATTGACTCTACCAAATACTCAAACCGTCTTGGTAAGAAGGCTTTAGTAAATAGGTCTGCCAACTATTTTTCAGTTGCAATTTGCCAGAATGATTAAACCTTTTTCAGAGTTATCTCTAAGAAAATGATATCGAATCTTAATATGTTTTATATTTAAATGTTGGACAGGATTAGCTATAATGAACATTGCATCCAGTGTTATCAATGTAAATTGGAACTTTAAGAAAATTGAACCCATAATCCAGCAGTTGGTTTTGTAAGCAAAGGATTTGAGAACATTCTGCTGAAGCTGCTATGTCCTCAGCTTCTATGGTTAAAACAAAGACATTTGTTTGTTTCTTACATTTCCATGACACTAATCTGGGTCCTAAAACTGATAACCACCCATAATAGATTTTCTATCTCGACAACATCCTCCATAATCACTATTAGTATATCCATGTAACTCAAAGCTTCCTTCATAAGGATACCATAGCCCTAAACCTGGTTTACTTTTGAGATACCTAAATATCCTTTTGACAACAATTAAGTGGAATTCCTTCGGGTCTGATTGATACCTGGCACAGACACAAACAACATACATTATGCTGGGCTTGATGCAGTAAGATACATCAATGAACCAATCATAGATCTGTATAAGGTTTGATCAACAGATTTTCCTTTAAGATCAGGCTCAATCTTGGATTTTACATCAGTTGGAATTCTAATAGACTGACAATCTTGCAGTTTAAATTTATTCAAGAGCTTGTCAACAAACATCTCTTTATTGATGAAAATACCATCTGTAGATTGCTGGACTTGAAGTCCAAGAAGAAGTTGTTTTCTCCTATAGAACTCATTTGAAATCGAGGCTTCATTATTTCTTCAAATTCATCGCAGAATTTTGAACTTGTAGAACCAATTATGATATCATTAATATACACTTGTACATATAAGACATCATCAACATCCTTCTTCATGAATAAAGTTGGATCGATTTTCCCTCGCGTGTATCCATGTTGGATTAAGTGCTGTGACAATGTTTCATACCAGATTCTTGGAGCTTGATGAAGTCCATACAAAGCTTTTCTAAGCTTGTACACACAATGTGGAAATTCTGAATCTTCAAAACCCAAAGGTTGCTTCACATACACATAATTGGTGATTGGACCATACTAGAATGCACCTTTAACGTCCATTTGATACACTTTGAATTTCATGAATGATGCATAAGCCAGGAAGACACGAATTGATTCAAGTCTTACAACTGGAGCAAATACTTCATCATAATTAATACCTTCTTCTGGAATGTACCCTTATGAAACAAGTCTTGCTTTATTTCGAATGACGATGGCTTGATCATCTATTTTATTTCTAAACAACCATTTTATGCCTATGGCATTTTCTCCTACAGGTAAATCCACAAGATTCCACACTTCTTGTTTGCGGAATTGCAATAATTCTTCTTGCATAGCCTCAATCCAACTATTGTCCTTTAACACTTCGATAACATTTTTAGGAACAACTCGGGAAAGAAAACACGAGTATAAGCAAAGATTTGCTTGTTCGAATTCGCTTCTCGTCGTTCTCCCATTCAAAGGACCAATAATCTAAGATGTTGGATGGTTCATACCAGATTCTTGGAGCTTGATGAAGTCCATACAAAGCTTTTCTAAGCTTGTACACACAATGTGGAAATACTGAATCTTCAAAACCCGAAGGTTGCTTCACATACACATCATTGGTGATTGGACCATACTAGAATGCACCTTTAACATCCATTTGATACTCTTTGAATTTCATGAATGATGCCTAAGCCAGGAAGACACGAATTGATTCAAGTCTTACAACTGTTGCAAATACTTCATCATAATCAATACCTTCTTCTTGAGTGTACCCTTGTGCAACAAGTCTTGCTTTATTTCGAATGACGATGGCTTGATCGTCTATTTTGTTTCTAAACAACCATTTTAATTTTGATGGCATTTTCTCCTACAGGTATATCCACAAGATTCCACACTTCTTGTTTGCGGAATTGCAATAATTCATCTTGCATAGCCTCAATCCAACCATTGTCCATTAACGCTTCGGTAACGTTTTTAGGAACAACTCGAGAAAGAAAACACGAGTATAAGCAAAGATTTGCTTGTTCGAATTTGCTTCTCATCATTCTCCTATTCAAAGGACCAATAATCTGAGATGTTGAATGGTTCATACCGGATTCTTGGAGCTTGATGAAGTCCATACAAAGCTTTTCTAAGCTTGTACACACAATGTGGAAATTCTGAATCTTCAAAACCTAAAGGTTGCTTCATATACACATCATTGGTGATTGGACCATACTAGAATGGACCTTTAACGTCCGTTTGATACACTTTGAATTTTATGAATGATGCATAAGCCAGGAAAACACGAATTGATTCAAGTCTTACAACTAGAGCAAATACTTCATCATAATCAATACCTTCTTCTTGAGTGTACCCTTGTGCAACAAGTCTTTCTTTATTTCTAATGACGATGCCTTGATCATCTATTTTGTTTCTAAACAACCATTTTATGCCTATGGCATTTTCTCCTACAGGTAAATCCACAAGATTCCACACTTCTTGTTTGTGGAATTGCAATAATTCTTCTTGCATAGCCTCAATCCAACCATTGTCCTTTAACGCTTCGGTAACATTTTTAGGAACAACTCGAGAAAGAAAACACGAGTATAAGCAAATATTTGCTTGTTCGAATTTGCTTCTCGTCGTTCTCCCATTCAAAGGACCAATAATCTGAGATGTTGGATGGTTCTTATGAATACCAGATGTTGGAATCTCATTCCCTTGAACATGAACATCAAGATTTGTTTGATTTAACTTGGAGAGCTGATGCAATAGGCTTGATGAATGTAGATTGATATTTGGAACTTGATTCGATGAGTAGATAAAGTAATCAAGATTACCATAATCAACTACATCACCAGAAATAGATGATGTTCCAGACTTAGGTTTTACAAATTCAGTACCATCATTAAGAATTGGTTGAGAAACGTCTTGACCTTCAGACGCTGAATGATATGAATCTTGATGAGATTGATCATTTTCATTAAATCAAATAGTTGAATCTTTGACAAAAGAGAAGAATGGGTAATCTGGGCTTGAATCATCTAGGTCATCAGTATCTAAATCATCATTGAAAGAACCAGATCTCCTTGAGATTTCTTCTTACCTATAGAATCAAGCAAGTTAGATTGATCAAACAAGTTAGATTGAAAAGAGTTTGACAATGAATCTAAATCAATTAACCATGCTGGACCATTTGAAACTGATGGAAATGAGTTTTCTAGGAATTTAACGTTAAATGTTTCAAGTATCACATTTGTCCTAGAGTTATAAGCACGATAGGCTTTTGAAAGAGATGAATATCCAACGAAAAATTCATTATCAAATTTTGCATCAAATTTTTCTAAATGATCACTTGAATTTAAAATCATAATTGGACAACCAAAAGACTTAAGAAAATCTATGTTTGGTTTCCTGCCAAACATCAACTCATATGGAGTTTACAGTTTATCTTTCACAATTAACGTTCTATTCTGTACGGAACACACAGTTGATATGGCTTCATCCTAGAAAGTGATTGAAATTTTTGCATGTGCTAACATACATCGTGCAGCCTTAATCAGAGTTCTGTTCTTCCTTTCAGCAACTCTATGTTGTTGAGGAGTTCTGGGAGCTCGAAACTAATGAGGAATTCCTTTTTCTGCACTACACAAATCAATATTAGTATTTTTGAATTCTGTACCATTATCACTTCTTATTATTTTCACTTTTTGATCTAATTGATTATCAACTTTTATGATGAATTCTTTTAATAATTCTACCATTTCAGATTTAGCATTCAAAAAGAAAACCCATGAAAATTTTGTATAGTCATCAATGATAACTAAACAATAATATTTTCTTCCAATACTCTTGACATTGGTTGGTCCAAAAAGGTTCATATGCAAAATCTGAAGTGGTTTGGAATTTGAGTTTATCGGCTTGGTTTTATAAGATGCTCTATGCCGCTTCCCCTTTAAACATGTTGAGCAGTGATCAGTAGTTGCAAACTTTTTTAATGGAAGTCTAATAACATGATTTCCTGCTACAAGCTTGTTCATATTCTTTATGTTGGAATGCTCGAGACGTCTATGCCAAAGTTGACTCTCATCATTCGAAGCTTTAGCAATGAGGCAAGTTGTTTCTGTAGATGGATCAACTTGAGACATATCCAGTTTGTATACATCTCGATCCCTAACAGCTTTAACAATCACCCAATCCTTGCTAATCTGAAATCCTAGCTTCAATACATAACAAAAATAATCATCAAACAGAACAGAATATGATTATCATAGATTTAGGAAACGCTTAACAAGTTAAAGTTCAACTGTGAACAAAAGTTGACTTTATCAAAGCTTATTATCCCGTTGGATATTGTTCCTTCTCCTGTTATTTTTCCTCCTGCATCACCACCGAAGACGACATGTGTACCATCCTTTAACTTAAAGTCTTGTAATAAGGCATGGTTGCTTATCATGTGCCGACTACACCCGCTATCCACATACCATGTGTTGAGTGGTCTTCTCGGGCTTACCTGCACAACAAAGAAATTAAGTTGAGGTATCTACCCAAGCCGAGATGGTCTTGGATTTTCCAAATTCAACAATGGTAAATTGCTTAAAATGAAGTGTATTCATATTCGGCTTGTTTTTAATGAATTTACCGATTCTGTTATGCACATATTGTTAATCATTTTTGTAAACATTTATACAAGTTGAATGACCAATATTTGTAAAAATGTTTATTGCCAAAAATTTTATCATTCTTTTTTACAGATTCTTGGTATGAATTGATCTTTCATAACTTGTTTTGGTCTCACAAAATCACTCCTTTGGAAAGACCTCAAACGTAATAAAGGTTGGTTAGTTAATCTTTTAAATTCATCAGTTTGATTTCTTCAGAAGTGAGGATTAGCATAATCTTTGCTCAATTGTGAATTGGCAAAACCTTTCCTAGGTGAACTCTTTCTAAAGTATCAATTTTTAGTGTTGTGAGTTCTTTCATCACAGTAGGTATAGTATTTGTTAAAATAACAATTTGCTGTGGAATGATTCCTCATATCATAGATGTGACAGAACTTATTGAAAAAGCACTCAACAGTATTGTGATTGTACATGTCACAAATTTCACAGTACCTCTATGATATTTTAAACAACTACTTATTAATTTTTTGATGTTGACGTAACATTTCGTTCTTGCTTATATTTTGGTGTTAACAAGTTAACTTGTTGTTTTGATTTGTCAAATTTTGCTTTTGATTTGACATTTTTTTCTTTGGCATATTACTTTCTAGCTTTTGCACATGAACTTCCTTCTTTGATTCCTTAGGAATAAATCTTTAAACAACAATGGAAGACTTAGAATCTGAACCCGTTTTCAGATCAAAGTTTGATTTGTTCTTAGTATATAGTTTAACTTCTTGAAGAGTGTTGATGTTTAACAAACCAGCAGACACAAATTTTACTGTTTTACGTTTAGTTGCTTGATTTGTTGTTTTCATCAAATTTTCTGGAATTCTATTTTGATCATTTTTGGCTTTAGATGATTTTATTCATATTCTTTGATTCCTTGATTTTGAGGAACATGGTTTAATTTGAGATTGAACATCTTCAGGTGAAGATTCTGTGAAGTCGCTAGATCGATGAACATCCGAGCGTATTCTTGGCGGAAGGTGATAAACCAAAAGACAAACAATAGTACGAACAATAATTGAATGATTTCATTGATAAAACCTAATGATTTTAATCTCGTTACAACTTAAGAATCAAGTCTTTTGGCAAGGGGAGATCGAGCATGATCTCCCCTCTCATCCGCCAGCACCTAGGCCCCGGGCACAAACCTTTAACTCTCTACACAATGAAACTGGTATTTATAGGCCTCAGCCCATTTCAGATGCGACTGGGCCCATTCGTATGATAGGGCCATGCGTTTGGTTCAATCGTACGACTGGTCCATTTGCATGGCTCAGTCGTACGACTGAGTTGTAAGGCCCCGTTCTCGGGCACCTCACAGCTGGTCATTCATCGCACATAAAACGTATATTTGTATAAACTTAATAAAATCAAGTAGTGGAATTTTCTGAGATAAACTTTCGTTTCACTATAAATGCTTTTGCCATTTAATACAACGTACATCAATTTCAAAACATCTAATGTTGCATTACAGTACAAAAGCTCTATTACAAAAAGGGTCATAAACAGTGACCTCTAGTATAGAAATATAAAATTTCATCATAAAGAAGATTCCTTAAGTAATTCCGTACATCGAAACCCTCAAGGAACACTTGGCACTTGCATGCAACATAATGTGTTGCGTGCATTATGGGCCCACAACACATTGCGTTGCAGCATTATCAAAAGGAGAATGTCATCCCAAAAGAGCTGAGTAGCC
>BJCO01466411.1:0-10137 GCA_018326465.1 Flaveria floridana
ACAGTTATAACAAACGAAAGTATGTTTTATTATAAAACTAGAACTCACTCAGCAACGCTGACTTTTTATGTGTTTCTAGTTGATAGGTAGTGTTGCTGAGGATGGCACGAGGCGGCTACTCAGCTCTTTTGGGATGGCATTCTCCTTTTGATAATGTTGCAACGCAATGGAGTGCGGGCGCATAACGCATGCAACAACTTATGTTGCATGCAAGTGTTAAGTGTTCCTTGAGGATCCCGATAAACGGGATTACTCAAGGAATCTTCTTTATGATGAAAATTTTTATATTTCTATACTAGAGGTCACTGTATATGACCCTATGATTGTTGAGGATTCGAATAAACAGGATTACTTAAGAAATCCCCGGTTGGGGTTATCTCATAATCTCACTAACTTAGTCATGGCGTAGAGCACTCTGACTAAGTGTGACATTGTTGATGGTTCATCTAATGGCAAGCATGATTAGGATGATGCATAGAGTAAGTTAATCACCATCATGGCTAGTGTGATCATTATTGTTTCCAAAGATAGGGCAAGACGGACCATATAGCTAAAGACTACAAGGGAGAGTCAACGATCAAGTAGCAATAAACACCAGTAGCAATGACAAGCTGAAGCATCATAAGGTTACTTTGAATGGAACAAAGATAGAAAAATCAAGAGAATATTGCATTCACTGAAAAATAGCAATAAGGACAGTAACAATGGAAAAGAACAATGAATAGAGTGCTAAGGGTCGAGCCTTGATGATTAGGTCTAGTAAGGCAAGAAATGACCAAAGGTGGCTACAATTTAGAAAACTTCTAGATGTAGATTCAACTGGAATGGAACCTAGTTACACCATATAGTTAGCTAATGAAGCAAATTACACTCTAAAGGTATGTACATTGGGATTTTCTAGACATAAGACAGATATAGACCTTAGTTCAATATGGTTATCGGCATGGATTGGTTGTCCAAGAACCAAGCTGAATTTATCTGTCACGAATGGTCGATCGCATACCATTCGTAGTGGTGAAGTCTTATACGCAAGGGTCATACTGCCATTATAGCTACGATCACTAAGAACACAACTAAGGAAAAGAGGATCGAAGAGATCCCTATCCTTGTTTACCTTCCTAAAGTTTCCACAGAAGATTTACCTTGTTTTCACCATACAGATATATTTTGTTTCAGATGAATTTGACACATGAAGTCTCACCTTTCCTAGAGCACCTTATAGATTAGCTCCAAATGAACTACCAAAATTATCTATATAACTACAGGAGCTATCGGATAAAGGATTCATCCGACCAAGCTCATCGCCATGGGGAGCTCTAGTCCTGTTTGTCAAGAAAAAGGATAGAACTTGTTGTATGGGTAATCATATGGAGTCCCGTGAGTTTATCAAAGTGACAATTAAGAAGCATTATTCTCTTTCACGCATCCATGATTTACTTCACCAGCTTCATGACCTCATGAACTGAGTGTGTAAACCCCATCTCGACAAATTTATCAATCTTTTTATTGGTGAGATTCTACCGTATACAAAAAACAAGGGTAATATGAGGAACATCTTAGACTGATTTTAGAACTACAAAAAAATAAGAAAAACTATTTGCCAAGTTTTCAAATTGTGACATCTGGATGAACTCCAAAGTTTAGGTCATGTGGTCAACTAGAAGGGAAAACCTGTAACCCAAAAAAAATAGATGCCAACAAGAATTAGGTTACGTCTAAGACTCCGACTGGGGTATGATAGTTCTTTGGATTGAATTGATACTATTGATGAGACATCAAAAGGTTTTTTGAAGATCGCTCAACCTCTTATGACATTAACTCATAAAAGCACCACATACGATTAGGGTGACAAGTGAGAGTCCGCATTTCAGTTTATGAAACAAAAACTCTATACTGTACCGATACTATCCATACCGGAGGGAAACAGATGATTTCATGATATATGGCGATGCTTCCATCCAAAATCTCGTTTGTGTGTTGATGTAATATGAGAAGCTTTCCGAATATGCTTCATGTTAGTTGAAAGTTCATAAGAAAAACTACATGACACACAACTCAAAGTTAAGAGTCGTTGATTTACACATAAGACATACATGTATTACTTGTACGGTATCAAATGTATCATTACACCAATCTTAAGAGCCTCTAGTATATTTGTGAATATAAGGAGCTGAACATGACATAGCGTCATTGGGTCGACCTCTTGAACTACTATGACAATGTGATGAAGTATCATCCGGATAAGGCTAATATGGTAGCCGATGATGTAAGTTGAAAGTAAACACCTAAACCAAAGCAAGTGCGAGCATTAAAGCTTACCATTCATGCTAGAGTACCAGATCAAGTAAGAAATGCTCAAACTGAGGCTTTAAAGGACAAGAATTTAAAGAGCGAAGTCCATGCGAGACATGCAAAAGAATATAGTGAAAAAATTCGAAGGAATTCGTTACTTCATGGAACTAATATGGATTTTATGTACGTGAATTCGTAAGACTTACCATGATTTGAAAGTTCTTTATTAATGGCAGAATGAGAAAGGTGATATTGCCATGCATGTAAGAAATGTTTAACTTGTTCTAAAGTTATGGTGGAATATCAAGGACCATCTAGTTTATTGCAACAGCCACAAATTCTATAATGGAAGTGGTAGTATATACTAATGGATTTCAATATGAAGTTACATCGAACTCTCAGCGGATGCGATACCTTTTGGGTAATAGTAGATCACTTGGGAAATCTGCACACTTCCTAGATATTAGTAAGACTAATTGAATTAAGAGCTTAACTCTCACCTATCCAAGAGAAAAAGTCTCTCGGCACGAGGTGCCAGTTCTTCCATCATCTTCGATCATGACGCTCGATTCATTCCTTATTATTGAAGGTCATTGCAAAGGTTATTGGGAACATGGTTGGATAATAGCACAACGTATCAACCATAAACTGATAGTCATAATGAGCGTATGACTCAGACTCTAGAAGACATGCTACGAGCATGTGTTACTTATTTAGGTAGTAGTTTGGAAACCCAACCACCCTTGATTAAGGTTTCCTGCGATAATAGTTACCACACGACGATCAAGGCCGCACTGTTTGAGACACTATGGAAATAAGTGCCGATCACTTATCTGTTAGGTAGGAGTTTCAGGAAAGTCAACTTACTTGTCCTGAGCTTGTGCACGGGACGACTAAGAAGATCGTACAAATTAGTAACCGCATGGCAGCAACAAGGTACTTCTAAAAGTTTCACCTTGGAAAGGGGTAATTTGTTTTGGAAAAACGAGAAAAGTTAAACCCGCGCTACGTTGGATCTTTTGATATTGTCAAAAGAGTTAGTCCCGAACTTAATTTGCCTAGAGAACTCAGTGGGAGTACGTAACGTGTTACACGTTTCAATCATGAAGAAATGTCTGTCTGATAAGACAATCATCATTATGTTAAACGAGAAATAGATGGACATGTAATTGCGATTCATTGAGGAACTAGTTGAATAATGGACCAAGTGGTCAAATATAGTCAAGCAAAATTTTACCCCTATCGTTAAAGTTAGTTTGAACTCTAAGTGTGGACAAGAGTTTACTTGGAACGCGAGAATCATATAAAAGAAAACTATTCGGAGTTACTCAAAGATGCGCCGTTAAGCACCAAGGTTACCAGTTGAGAATTTCAGGGCGAAATTCCTTCAACAAGGGGATGATGTGACAACATGAAATTTTCGTCCGCCTTTACCGGATTTAGCTAAACTTCGGGACGAAATTTCTTTCAAAAGTGGATGATGTGACACCTGGTATTTTCAAATCATTTTCTGATCAACACGAGCATGGTTTTCCAGTCATAGATTCATGCATTTAATGTTGTTCACCTAAAAGCGACATTTATTGTACGAACATTCACAATTCCTTCATGTAACGGTAAATCGGAGAATTGTTACGCATGTCTGTCCCGAACGTTGGTAACTTGTCAAAATAGTTTTCAAACAACAATAATTGGTGTGAAATTATGTGTTATATGATTATATTATTAAATGTATAGCTTGATTGTGAAAATTGGGAACTTTCTTGCATTTACGCGTTTTCGTGCATTTTCGGCTTTTAACGCCTAATTATTATAAATATGCATTTGTACTAGAAAAATGATTATTATTTCATGTTATTAATGTTTGTTTGATATTATATGAGCATTTGAAGATTTTGGCGTACAAAAAGATCAATCGCGTAGCGTTAAAATGATTTTTATAAAATACGGGGGCTTTTCTTGTAAAAATAAAGTATAAAACCCAACCCCAACCCTAATCCCCTCATTCCAGCCATCCCCTTCCCTTTTCCCCTCCCTTTTTGTGAAAATATACTCACAAGAACACACACACATGTTTTGCTTTGATTCTTGCATCTAGAGTTGGAATTCAGACGTTTCTTGCATCAAAACACTTGTAGCACGTGATTCCTTGCATCAATAAGTAAGTTTTATGTTTGATTTCATGTTCTTTGATTATCATAATGAACATGAACCCTAGAAGTCCAAACTCGAGTCAAAACATGAAATTAATTGAAATTGATGATTGATTACGTGTTATTATTCAATGTAATGATGTTTGTATGGATTGATTTTGTGAAATTGTGTTGTTTTGATCAAAACCCAAGACTTACTTATAATGGAAACTTTAATTTGGGGATTTTGTAGAAATTGTATGAATTAGATGAAATCAGATTGAATTGATGATTCTATGATATTAGTTGATGCTATTAGATGAAAATTCATGTTTTGAACTTTTGATTTTGACTCGGTTCTTTAGTACTTTCCACTAAAGGAAACTTTTTCAGTAAGTAGGTTTATAAATGATAAATTATGCATGTTTGATGATATGTGATGATTGCTATATGGTGTTTAGGGCATAAAAATGGATTGAGAATACTCGAATGGTGAAAAACATATCGTATGAGCATGCTTGCTATTTATGGAAACTTTTGTGTCTTGATGTGATGAATGATGAGTGTGATATATGTAGAACATGTTATGGTGATGTGATTCATGTTTAAATGATCATAGGAGTATGTTAGTAGGCTTTGGGTGAATTTATGAAACTTGTGTTCTTATGTTTTAAATTAGGAAAGTTTGGGCATGATGAAGAATCTAGGTTAGCTTAACATGTTATGGATGGTTGTTGGATGTGTTACATGTATAATTGAGATGGTTGTTGTGGTATTATTCATAATCTTTAATCCGGTTGCACATGTGTAACAATGTCATACTTTGCAAAAATAGAAAGTTTCCAAAAATAGATATCCGACATGAAACTTTATATGAATCATTATTTGAGCTATTTGAGCATGACTAAACTTGTTTTGTTTATTTGAGTCACCAACGGGTCGTCGGGCCAGTCTGGTCAACTTGGTAAACAAAAGTAAACTTTTGTCAAAAAGTTAAACTTGTCAAACATTTCTCGAACACGCTAACAGTTATGTAGTTTGGATACTACGGGGTTCATCTTGACCATTATGTACACACACTCATGGACCTACATGTGTTAGGTAATGACTAGCTCCTAGGTTTTACACTTCATGTATTCATACGCATATAAGGTGAGTCTTCACGGCCCCACTTTTACTTACTTCCTTTTTAGGGAAGAAGCATGCAAACTATTTTTATCTGGTTTTAGTATTATTGGTATATCTCTTATTACTATAATGCAAACATTATCACGCAAGTCCTTACACACTCGAACCGTTAATAACGGGATAGCGAGGTAATTATGGGTAGTACTACTGGGTTTGACAACCCCACCCGTGTTAGTCGCGCTAACTCGACTGGAGGTTGAACGGGTGTTTCATTGACCTAGACACTTTCCATTGTTCTGTGATAAGACATGGCGGAAGGCAAAACAACTCACCAACAGTTAGCTTCGGTTCAAAATGCTAAGTAACTCGATATATAGGCTAGCTACTTGTGGTAGACCTTTGTTTACTTTTACCAGGTAAACGCTCAAACATATTTAATGATTTAAACCTGTGAACTCACCAACCTTGTGTTGACACACTTTAGCATGTCTTCTCAGGTTGCAGGTACGCTTAAGGCTAGGGTTGTATATCTAAGGCCATGCATCATCTTTATCATTTGAAAGCAAGTTCATTTACATTTACTGCTTTTCATTGGGCGCTTTGTTTTGCGCGTTAGTTATTTATGGTTTTTCAATCGTTTACGCTTCCGCATTGATTATATTAAAAACTGTGCTTTAATCTGACATACGGTCAAACGCTTATTTTAAAAACACATATAGTATTGTTTGATATGACTGTGTCTGAGTTCCTGGTTTGTCACACGCCTCGCGGTAGAACCCCGCCGGTGGATTTGAGGTTGTGACAATGTAGCAACAACCCATGAGTTTATGACACTTATTTTTCTATCCAAATTTTCAATGTTATCAGAGACTTCCCAGGTGTTATCACTGCTCCCTTTTTTATGGGTTCATGATAATGTTTTCACAATTAGTTTTTGTCATGATTTTATGACCCTGCCCCAACGCACTGTTTCATCTTGATGTAGAAGGTATCGAGTGTTATAAAGAACAACGTTTAAGATTCGCTTTAATTATAAACATTTTGTATGGTATTAACGTCCCCTCAACGTGCGAATTCACCATAATGTTTTGAATGTATATAAAAAAATACAATTCGACTTATTTAAGTTGATCTAGGTTTTTGGTTGACACCTAGGAAAAAAGTAGTATTTTTGAACTCTTTAAAAATTCTTGAATTTGATAAAATACTTGACAAAGTATGTAAAAGATCAAGCTAAAAAGAAAAATATACCTTATGAAGGATAGTATCAGCCACTAGCAAGCCCATTAATCACGCATGTGTAAACTAGGAAAATTACTGTTATGGAGGAGGTGTTTGGTTGAATCTGAACCGGTAAGTGCTGAATCTATAAGTGGTACGAATGGTTAAAAGATTCTAAATCAGTAAATGTTGAACCAATAAACGGCTGTTTACTTGAATCTCTGAATACCTATATAAAATGATGATTTTACCCCTTTGAAATATATTTTGCCAAATGAAATGTATTTGTTTGGTTATTTATCTGAATGACCACACTAAATGAAAAATAACTGTAAGAAATACAAAACATCATAGAAATTATTCCAAATACAACACAATAAAATCCAAATACAACATACTAAAATCCAATGTTAATCACTTGAAATTAATTGAGTAGCTATCTCGTCACTCAAATTATTCATATATGTGTAGGGTGGAACCTAAACTCTCGGGAAATAAAAAAGAAGATTATAAATATCAAATCGACTGAAATTTTGATCTGCGTGAGAAGCTAGTTCTCGTGCGAGACCTTTTTGGTTTTTAGTATATATAAGTTGCTTAGTTCTTTTTGTTAGAAATCATGAAATTCTACACCTTATGTAATTCATTTTCAGAGATCAATATATGAAGTTTATATTTACTATTGCTTGTTATGGATTCTTTTTGTTCTAACTATGAATCCATGTTTGATTTCATTCCATATTTCATACACGAGATCAATCTACAATGAAATTACAATCTTTACAATTGGTATCAGAGCCATGAGTGCTCTAGATCGATTTGATTAACTTGAAGCATTTTTAAAAAGTATTTGAGCAACTAAATCGTTGTCACCATGAAGATTGACTTGATTTGATTGTTATTATGCTGGATTTGGATGTGTTTGAGATTAGAGAAAAGTTAAAGAGCTTATTTGAATATTTGAAGATGATTTCATGGCTAAAATGGATTTAATTGACTCAAATAATGACAATTAGGATTAAAGTTGAAGTAAAATTATTAATTTAAATCTCAATTATTAATTTTTTAACAAATAGATAATTAGTTTGAAGTAGAAAATATCAAAATTGCACTAAACTGAATCTACGAAAACTCACTTCTTGCACACGAAAAGTTTAATATTTGTCACATCTCAGCAGAAGTGTGAAATGCTTAGGTGTGACTTCTCGGTTCACAACACATTTGTGACACCCCACCCGTGACCCGAGCGGGCGTCAACAATTGATACAACTTACAGCGGAAGCTAACATATGTTTTATTACAGACTATAATATCATCGACTTGTTACACTACTATTTTACAACAGTATTTAAAAACAACTAATACAAAAAATTCTTGGTCTTCTAGATTCTTTATCTTTAAGCATCTTTTAAGCATTTCCTTAAAGGTTACCTGTGATAATATACTCAAAAAGATGTCAGCTAATGCTGGTGAGCTCATGATATACAATTTATAAAATTAACTTTGACATGCATACAATATGGGTTGTGATATTTGGGTCCATAGGCCCAGTGCCTTCCTTGGTTTTACCACAACCACCAGCGGGTTTGTCAGACCCTCCCGGCCGTCAAATAGGTATGAGCATGTGTCTGATGCATATGAGGAACCCTTTCCTCCTTTTAGCCAGTTTGAGACACCCCATTAAATATATCAGGATCCTGTATACCCCTACCGACCCGTGCATATATGTAAGCTTTATAATTATTACCAGTATAGACAGAACGATTATATTATCATAGTTTTAAAAACAGACATGATAACTCACCTTCGTAAGTATTATTGAGACAGATAGACAGTTTCAGAGTTGTGTTCCTGATTAGGATTGAAACAAGTCTTAGCAACTAATAAAGTACTTCCTAGTAATAATCATGATTGGTTTTAGATAACATTTATCTTGTTTAAGCATGATTGATCAGTCCATGCCTAATCAAGGTTAGACTACCCGACAACTACCATGATTATAAATTCTAAATCCTACTCATAATAATAAACTAAACCTTAAAATTTATATAACTTTACTTAAACTTAAAAGACTAGAAGTTTAAAATACATACCTTAGTAACTTAGTAGAGTAAAAATGTTTGGAGATTATGAATGTAAAACTATGTACTATGTATGTATATATTAAAGTTACAGATACTAAACGTCGGTAGAATTTTGAAGCTACAAAATACGTATCAACATTGGATATGGATGCATATATCCATTACACGTTAGCTTGGAAAATTTGATGATTTATATTGTTATATTATATTATTTTTATTATTTTATTATTATAATTAATTTAACTGCTTAACTCGTTTTTTCTCTTATAACTTTTAAAATATAATGTTATATAAAATTTCAAATACGTCATTGGGATGAACTTATGTTTCTCTACGAGTCAACCTAAGTTTCCTTAAAAACAGAGCATGTTTAAATATAATATATTGTTATATTTAAATATATCTAAATGGTCTCTTACGACACTAAAATTAGTCTAAAAACTTAAAGTTTTAAATAGTCATTTTTCTCGTTACTTACTCGTTCAAAAATATATGAAAGGAAAACTTCATAATTCGCATATATATAACTTATTAAGTTAGGGGTATTACATCCTCCCCCACTTACAGAAATTTGGTCCTCGAAATTTAACTTTACTTAAAGAGCTGAGGGTATTTTTCTTTCATTTCATCTTCTAATTCCCATGTATAGTTGGGTCCATGACGTGCATTCCACTTGACCTTGACGAGTGGAATCTCTTTTCTACGTAACGTTTTAATCTTTCGATCTTCGATCAGTAGGGGTTCTTCAATGAAGTTGAGTTTTTCATCGATGTGCACATCTTCCAGTAGCAATTGTTGTGCTTCATCTATTAGGCATTTTCTCAAATTTGACACATGAAAAGTATCATGTACACCTGCCAGTTGCTCAGGGAGCTTTAATCGATATGCTACCAATCCTACTTTGGCCGTTATATCGAACGGCCCAATGTATCGGGGTTTGAGCTTTTCTTTCTTTCCAAATCGTATCACTTCCTTCAATGGGGATACCTTTAGCATCACTTTATCCCCTATTTGAAATTCTAAGGGTTTACGTCTCTGATCTGCATAACTTTCCTGTCTATCTTGAGCACTTTTCATTCTTTCTTTGATCTGTTGAATCTTCTCCGTTGTCTTGATAATGACTTCTGGTCCTGATAATTGACTTTCGCCTACTTCTGTCCAACAGATAGGTGTTCGGCACTTTCTCCCATATAAAGCTTTGAAAGGTGCTGCTTTGATGCTGGCGTGATAACTATTATTGTAAGCGAATTCGATAAGTGGCAGATGATTATCCCAACTAC
>BJCO01466412.1:0-12915 GCA_018326465.1 Flaveria floridana
ACCTTAATTGTTGCAAAGGAACAATGTTTGATGTTGCTAACTTGTTGTATGGCTTGCAAACAATCAAAATCGAATGAATTGTGCTTGTTCTTGGCTGAATTTGCAAAGGGAGAGAGGGGGGATGAAGTCGCGGTCGAATGGGAGGGTGGGGGCTAGGGTTGTTGTTTTGTTTAATCTAATTTCCCATATTTACCTTTTAAACCCTTATGTTTTGTATTTTATAACAATTAGTCTTTAAACTCCTTTTTAATGGTGTTTTTAACTAAGTTATTAATCATATAAACTAATGGTAACCATTATATATTTTATTTTATAAAAACACAAGACATACGAATTAACACACGCGTTTTCACGTTACGCGATAAAATTCCCAAATAGTCTTTAAACCGCTTAAACACTTAAGCATAACACAATAATCATCTAATCCACTAGATTATCATTAATTTAACATTATTAATTATTATTAGGTCACCAACGTCAAACGACAACTAGTGTGTGCTTACGACACATGTATGCAAAACTTAACGGAACTAACTGAGTTTGGTAACGAAAAATTACCGGATGTCACAAGCATGCCTTGAAGACTTGATCACATCTAGGAACGGACCTAGATAATAAATAAATGCCATACAATGTCACATGATACTATGGGAACTTTATATTTTTATTGCTTGGAACTTATGTTATATTCAATATTGTATGTCATGAACCTTGGAAATATATAATAGTGACACTTTTAATTACCGTTGTGTGGCATGAACAATCTTAGCCCTCACATCTCGACGTTTTCGCCGTTAAGGTTGGGGTGTGACAGTGGTGGTGGCCGGCGATGATGGCCGCGTCGAGAATGGTGTTGCTGCTAGTGGTGTGGCGTTTACGTTTTAAAACAAAAATATAAAACTAAAATTATATTCAAGTATAGTATTTTAGGTAAATTACACAAATAGTCCCTCTATATTACACAATTTGTTCTTGTAATGTGAAAAGACTAAAATACCCTTAAGGTTAACTGAAAAGTTAACTTATGTTAGTGTTAATACCTTAACTTGTTACAAATTTAAAATACAAACTCCAAACATGTTACAAAATACTCTTAGTATCCAAATCTGTCATTTTGGGTAAACCACAAGGACCATTTGTGTAATTAGCTATATGTTTTATTTATATTCATGTAATATATGGTGTTATATTCCTACAAAATTAAAACATAATTCACTACAAGAAAAAGATCCTATGGTGACAAGACCTATGACAACGACATAGTTTTGTCGCTATAGGTAATCCTAAGGCAACGACATGTTGTCGACATAGGGTCTTCTGGGTTTTTGGCTATACTAGATCTAAGAGGACGACAAGTTGTAGCCTTAAGTAGAATCTACCGCAACAACATAATATCGTTGTCAACAATGGTCACCATAGATCTATTTATTTACATTTTGATTATTTTAAATAATACTACAAATTTTAAAAATTTTGTACACCCTATGACGATAAGATATTGTCGCTATACGTTAAAACATTCTTTTTAAATAGTTTGAAGGGAAAAATCCTGCCATTTAAGGGTTGTATTTTCAAAATAAAATCACATTACAACCTCACACTATAAATCAAAGTAGAAGCTGAGAAAGATTGGGTTAGGATATGAATCAGTCTATGTTTGCATTAATGACTATGCTTTGTTTTTAAAAGAGAATGTAAAAATGCAAAGTGACCATTTGTAACGAGAGTAGATGGGTTATTAAAAATACAAAAGAAAATAAATTACCACATAAAATGTTCTAGTTTCATACCAAAAGATATGATTTAACATCTTACTAGATGCTCAATAGATGGTATTATGTGTTATTTGGTAGATGAGAAGGCATGGTAAGAATTCATTAAGAGACATTTTGAATTTGCTAAAAAAACCTAGGAACATTCGCTTGGGTCTGCCTGTTGATGGCTTTAATTCATTTGGTAACATGAGTCAGACTTACAGTATTGGGCGGTGGTGTTGACAATGTATAACATACCACTATGGTTATGTATGAAAGATTTTTCTTTCATGTTAACTTTGCTAATTTTCCAGTTCTAAGTTACCTACAAAAGACATTTACATTTATAAGTCCTTTAGTGGATGAGTTGAAGCAGTTGTGAAAGGATGGAGTACAAATAAGAGATGTATCGACCCAACTGTATTCACGATGCATGCGGCATTGTTATGGAACATTAATGATTATCCTACTCATAGCAGCCTATCTTGATAGAGTGGGCAAGGTTATCTTGCATGCACTACATGTAACATGGACACACCCTCGTGCAATGTAACTAATAAGATATCATTTACCGATTAAAGAAGATGCTTTCCGAGAAGAAATAAATAGAGAGAAAGCTTGTTGTTTAATAGAAGAAAAGAGTTAAAAAGAATCCAAAATCATTAACTAATTCAAAAATACTAGAACAACTCATGTTCGGGGTAAACACCCTACCATGGTGTGTGAAAAGAAAACGTGACGAGTCAGAGTTGAATTGAACAACAAAGAGTATATTATTTGAGTTGGATTATTAGCACCTCTTGATTAATTTTTTTTTATGTTATGCATATCGACAAAAATATATGTGATAGCTTGTTAGGTACCTTGTTGATGAATGAAAAATCAAAAGACATAAACAAAGCAAGAGAAGATTTCAAAATTTTAGGGGTTCGATCGGATTTATGACTAAGTATAAAAACAACAAAGTTCATACAACCACAAGCTTCTTACTCTTTCGAACCTAATGATCAATCTAAATTTTTTCACTTCATTAAGCGAGTGAGACTACTTGATTGTTTTGGGTCAAACATTAAAAATAAGGTGATCAAACTTTAAAAAATGAGACTACATGATAGTATTGTCACATTCTTATGCAACGTTTGTTACCAATCGGGGTCGAGCACGTTTACATGATAATGTTTTAAAAACAATTATTAAACTTTGCATATTATTTAAAAATATATGTGCACAATCACTAGATATGGATGACATATATAAAAAACAGAAAGAAGCGGTTAATATTTTATGCGATTTTGAACTAATACATGCTTTAGTATTTTTTGATATAATGATTAATCAAATTTTGCACTTACCTAAAGAAGCTATTCTTGGTGGACCTGTATATATGAGATGGATGTATCCTTTTCAAAGATATATGAAAAAGTTGAACGTTTATGTTTGAAATAAAGCCAAGTCTGAAAGACAAAGTGTTATGTTGCATATGAAGCAGTGATATTCTGCTCTATGTATCTGGAGGGTATACAAACCAAATTTAACCGTCCTAATAGAAATGAAGATGTTGGTGTTCCAAAGAGGAAAATCAATGTGTGTGTATTATAATGTCGGACAATATCCAAGAAGAAAGTAATTTCATGATGTATGTGAAAGGTATATAAAGGTTTTTCGTACAAATTAAGTTTTGATTATTATTACTTATGCCAATATACACACACAAAAGACAATCTGTCATGTGGTAATATAATATTTGTAAGTACCTATTATCAATCAGTGAACACAACGAGCCTACTCAGGAACCCTTGTAATAACTATCGAGGTGAGAAAATGATAATAAGTTGCATTAATGTAATCAATTTTTTTAGTTTTTAAAAACAATAATTTAAAGTAAAATTAAAAGTATAGTTTGAGACTTTTAGGGATAAATCAGAAAATTAAGGCTATCATCCTAATTTACACTACACTTCTTTAACTGTGATGAATTACGTGGTGTGATTAAAGATATAGATTGAAATAGTTATGTTAAGTTTATAAACATGAGCCAGCGCAAAGTTATCATAAACCAGCTCCGTAGTAACAAGGAAAGTTGCATCGAGTCACTTACAACACAACCACCGAACCTCTAGTGATGTAGGTAATAATTGTGCATCCAAGGAACTTCAAGTTGGATTTCTGAGAGAATTTAGTAGAGCTTGGCCATCCTAAAATCTTCCTCGGATATTGCAAATAAGCTCCAATTTAATGGGTATCTAGAGTGTTTGAGCACGTCCCCATGTTAGTGTAATATTTATGAAAGTTGGTCGGCTCATACGTGTATGTTAGCTTGGGCACGACCCCATATCTAATGGGGCAATGGGGCACGCCCCTGTGCCTACTTTTAAGGGGAAAGTACTTTTGTCCTGTCAGGCTACCGAACAAGAGGTGTGCTTTTTTTAGCACGGGAGTGTATTTTAGGCTAGGCATGGGGGCATGCTTAATGAGGCACGACCTTATACTTGGACTCCGAAGCTCGTTTTCTTAATTTCTTCTTAATTATGCTATTTTTGTCAATGTTGGTCTTTTGAAAGCCTGAAAACACAATTTAATATTTTTTAAATTCAATTTCAACATTTTAAGTAAGAGTTTTAGGAATAATTGATGCGCTTTTAATATTTTTCTATGTATAATTTCGAGCACATCATTTCACTTATTAAAATTTCTAAAAATTCATTTTAATGGTTTGTGCTGAACTATGAAAAGTCAAAGTCAACATATTATAAGTTCTAAAGTTTAATTTATTCTTATTAGTTTTGCTTTTATTAAAATGATAAATTAATTTAAAGATTATATCATGCATATAATAATTCCGAGCTTGAATTGCTTGGAAGCAATGTAAAATGAATTTTCTTCATGGCTTAACAATAATTTCAATATGTCACTCAACAAAAAACTAAAGGCATTGGCGCATGGCCCCTTTGCACCTATTTTAACACTACTTGCATTGTCAATGGTGTTGGATTTGTGGTGCACGACCGTGATATTAGAGACACTACATAAAATAGTGGTGTTGTTACAGTAGGATAAGATGGTACACGATTATATGATCAACTAGAGGATATCTACGAGTTGAAGTATATAAATGGTTACAACGTTGTACTATTTCGTTGTAATTGGTTCGACACGTCACGTAAGGGATCTATAATGTAAAAAATAATATTGTTGTTAACGATGTCAGTCGTGAATGGTTTGGTGATCAGCCTATATTTTAGGCACACAAGCTCAACAAGTGTTTTATCTTAAAGATCTTTCTAAACCCACTAGCAATTGGAGGGTTGTGGAAGAGTCCACCATCGTAAGCTTTAGGATCATCCAATTATTAGTGTTGCTAATAAAATAGATGTATTGCATGACAGTAAATCATCTAGTTATAACTTGGTTGTCGATAGTAGCTTTAAAGTTGGTGAATCAAGTGCACGAGTTCTTAATGATGAGATAAATGTTCACGATAATTTGTGAATTGGTTTTAGACTTAGGTTGGTTGCCTTTGACCCAATTATGCTTGTTGAAGATTTTATTAATGGTGATGAAGAAAATAAAGATGCATATCTCTCAGATGAGGAAGATTTCATTAATTATGATGAATAATATGAAGATGCATTAGAAGCTAATGACAGTAAGGACGAAAACGATGATGATGTTGTAGATAAAGATGCACATCTTTATAGTGATTATTCAGATTGAGTGTATGTATACAGAACATGTTATTCTATTTCTTATTAGAAATATCATATGATTATGTTTATTATTATTATTATTATTATTATTATTATTATTATTATTATTATTATTATTATTATTATTATTATTATTCTTTTCTGTTTATGTCATCAAATGTAGAAGGAGCACACGGGGGTGACGATAGGGGTTAGGACCCCATGGGCATGGATAAACACTCCCTTCTAGTTGACAATCGTGTAACTTACTGTTTATGTTCAATATATGTCTTTAATTTAAATATATTAAATGTTGCTAACTTTTTAATTTTATATATCAACATAACATCAAGTAAGAAAAAGAGGGCAAAGAGAGAAACTTAAATTTATTTGAAAAATGGGCTACAAACAACAACCAACCACTTCCCGTTCAATTGATCATATGGGGAAATAGTATAAAGCCATGGGAGAAAATAATCAACTATTTGTTAGGGCTTTATCTGATCATGTCTCCTTGGTTTTTTTATTATCCCACCTAGGATAAAGTTCTTGATACGTTTAAGACATGTAATGTTTTACATATACATTCTGATTATTATAACCTTTATATTTTTCTAACTACTTTATTTTACAAAAATATTTTAATTCACAAGCTTATCGTGGTTTAGACCATTAGCATGGGATACAACTTGGAATCCACATGGATTGGTAGCGAGCTTTAGGGATAGAAGATATGACATGAAGCATTACTTCTTGAGTAAAAGAGGTTATGATGATCTTAAACAGGCTATAAATATGGCATAGAAGGCCAGAGTCAATTTTATAGGAGAAGGTTGTTGAGTTGTCCATAAGTTCACATGGGAGTTATTCATATGCTCAAAGGCAATTCCTAAAACGTGTATTATTTAAATATATATTATTAAACCTTTTACAAATCTTATGATTATTATTTTTAATGTTTATAGAAGCAACATACTAGAACCCTGAGCAGCGGCGGAGCTTGAACATTATCGTAGGGGGCGGGGGCGAAATTAATATTTTTTAGGGGGGGCGAACTCGATATTTATATAAAAATTTACACTACCGGGTCAACAATTTACACTACCGGACTAAAATTTAACACTACCG
This sequence comes from Flaveria floridana, assembly GCA_018326465.1. Lineage (NCBI taxonomy): Eukaryota > Viridiplantae > Streptophyta > Magnoliopsida > Asterales > Asteraceae > Flaveria > Flaveria floridana. The sequence continues at coordinate 6,569 of BJCO01466412.1, forward strand.
ACGAAAAAAAGAGAGGGGGGGGGGGGGGCGGCGGGCCCCCCTGGTCTCCACTAAGCTCCGCCCTTGACCCTGAGCCAAATCGAAACATGGAGGAGGACGCATTATAGAGAAGGGTTTGGTTGGGTTAACTTGAAGCAAGAAAAGATTAAGTATAAAACTTTTGTTTATATAATTTGTTAAGTATGGTATTATCATACGTTTTTATATTGTTATTAGTTTAAGTAAATGTAGTATATTGTTCGTACATTGTTAGTAAATTGTTGATTTATTATGGTGTTTACTTTAAATGGGTCAAAATCACCATTTAGCGAAAACAATATGTTTATGCTTTTAACATGTTGCGTTTGAATGATTTTGACTCATTTAAAATAATTATTGTCGACATTAAGTCTATTAAAGTGATTTTTGTGCATTTTGACTAACATTTTGTTTAAATGGGTCAATATTATCTGAACACACTTTAATAAACTTAATGTCAATGACTAGTAGTTTAAATAAGTTAAAATTATCCGAACACACTTTAATCAAGTTAATGTTTTCTGTTTTTAGTTTAAATGGGTCAAAATCCCTTAAACACATGTTAATATATTATCAGTTAAATATTATTAGTTGAATTGTTGGTTTATATGTTGAAACTTAAAAATTGTTATATTATATATGCCTATGATTAAACATAATGGTATTTTCCCATTTTATAGTAGTTATGCTATCAAAATTTTGTAAAAATATAAATATCTTTTTATTTTATTATTTTAAATTGTATACAAAAATTATAAATCAATACGCCCAAATGAAAATGGATGCGGGTGAGTTGTCCGTAATTGAGATGGAATGTTTTGAGCTCGCCTTACCCAAATGAAAATGAAGGCGGGTGAGTTGCCTGTAATTGAGATGGAATGTTTTGAGCTCGTCTTAGAACAAATGCATGGTCATAAGAGAGGTGATTGACGAAAAATAAAAGAGATCTCTCGTTATAATTCATCAAGTGGGACGTCATCACATCAGAATGAAAAAATAGAAACACTAAGGCAACAAGTGCGTGAAATGGAGGAATGAATTAATGAATTTGAAAGAAATCAAATCCCGATAATGAAGAAAATGACGAAGACGACGACAGTTAGGAAGTTAAATTGTTTGATTTGTTTAAATTTAAAACATGTTTAACATTGGTAGTTTTATTTTATTTGATATGTAATTAATTAGAATCATATGATTTTCATTAGGTATTCATAATATTAGTTTTCGTTTGTGTGTAGGATTTGGGTTCAAAGTTGTGATTTTGGGTAAAAAACCTGGAAAAAAATTAAAATTTAAAACAACAAAGTATACGGCGACCATATGTAATCGCCACAGGGTGAAATTGAATAATATTTCTGAATTTTTAAATATTAAATATTATGTTTTAATTAAAAATAAATTAACATGATTAAAAATTAAATTAACCTATAACGATGATTTGTCGTCGCCATAAGTATTAAATTTATTTTTAGATTAAATAAATCATGATAAATATTAATGGCAACATCTCAATGGTGACAACATGTCGTCACGATATAGCCCTATGATGATTGCAGTTGTGACGACGACTTGTTTTTTGCCTATAGCGACAAGACTGTTACAACTACATTAACCAATGGCGGCGACTTTTGAACCCAACGGTGACGACAGTTGTCGTCGCCTTCTCATAATTCTTATAGTGATAATTGATTTTTCCTTCATATGCATCAGCCACCTATATACACTGTTACTATTGTTCTCAACAGGATAAAATATTCAAGACTCCAACCACCACCATCCGTCACTGATTGTATGCTAGATCGAGTGATAAACTACAAAGCATGAAATTATCTTAAACAATATCGTAAGCTCACGTGAGTCATCGGAAAATTGTATTTGAATCACACGGAATAGTTATTTTTAGTGGTGTCCTTTGACGTTAATGGTTTCTGTTTTGTTTTGGGATTTTACAAGAAATTAACTTTTTATAAAGAAGAGTGAACTTGTTGATCAACAACCAAAAAGAATGAATTATATGGAAGAAAGCTCGTTTGTGTTAGTTTGAAGTAACGTTTGACTTGGTTATATTCCTTCTTTATTTGTAGATCTTGTCTTTCTTTCTTTCTACATCAAATCATTCTTTTTCACATCAAGGAATTTGAAAAATTAAAACCAAACAAAAAATAAACAAAATGTGAGAAAATTTGTCATATATTATAATCTTCGTTTCATAAAGCACGAGGTGCATCGAGTCGATACGGTCCGGAGCCGAAGCACAAGTCCAAGGCACAAAAGCACATTGCTTTTTGTACACGAGATGCAATATATTTATATACAGTGTTTTTATATTTCTCATGATCTCTAGCACCTTAATTGTGCTAAAAATTTAGTTGTAATTAAGCTCTAAATATGATATAATATAGAAATAAGTTATATCTACGACATCATGATACATAAAATCTTTCCATGTACACACTACTAGAAAACTCTGCTTTTTACGACAAACGAGATTGTTGCAAATTTGTCACAAAACATGTTATGTACATAAGGTGTGCCTCGTACCAAAGTCTCCAGAGTTTTTTTATCCTTTCATGCGCCTCAAGTGCGCTTTTTGTATATCATGCACATCGAGTAGTTGAAATCTCACATATTTGCACCTCATGCGCGTTTTTTAAAACCCGGAATTTATATTACCTATCAAAATCACAGAAATGGAGTAACTACAATCTGGCTTAACAAATAAAAAGATTACTAACTTTTGTAAACAGATCTTTTTTAATTTGCAAATTGTATTTAAATATTAAAAGAAAATTTCTATTAGAACCAATGAAGAAAAGTGAATGTGTATTCATCATCTTCTTGTGGGCATAAAATAGTAATAATGATACTTCGGTTCCTAGAAGAGTGGATCTTTTGTCTAGTTGGATGTCTTTATCCTCTTGTAGTGTGCACAAGACATGCAATTAATAATTGGATAATTATTTAATTTAATTAAAATTCAGTCTATGCAAAAGATGACGTGTTTATACGATGTAACTGCAGATTGGACTATTCGGTTAAAAAGTTAAAATGAATACACGTCGGGTTGGGTTGCTTAATAACAGTCGTTTTTTTCTAGAACTAGAAATGAATCCACGTGTGTTTTGGCTTTCGTTATAATTGTACTACGAACTTGAATATGAAAACTCGAATACATAATGTTGAAATCTAACAGCAACAACAAAGAAGATAACCAAGAACTGAACGATTGAATCGAATATTACTAACAAGTGAACGATGGAGTGATCGCCCTTTACAACGGATTCTATCTCATTTATACACTAATACTAACTAATTAATGTAGTTAACAGAATATTAACAGCCAATGAATAACTAAACCATACAAATATAGAAGTTAACACTTTAAGTCCCTCAACTTGGATGACTAGAGCATTAACTTCCAACATTCTCCACCTTTAATGATCAAGTCAATCCACACTAAGCAACTCCAAACACTTAAAAGAACTTTGATCCAGAAAGCGATTTGGTAAGAATATCAGCAACATTGTTAGTGGTGCAAGTTTCATTCACAAACACTTCTTTAGCATTTACCACATCTCTAATGAAATGAAGCTTTACTCGAATGTGTTTTGTTCTTTCATGAAACACACCATTCTTGGATAACTGCACAGCCCCCTGATTATCACAATATACCACCACATCACCAACATCCACTCCTAATTCTAACACAAAACTCTTTAACCAAAGAGCTTCCTTCACAGCTTCAGTAAGTGCCACATACTCAGCCTCAGTGGTAGATAAGGCAACCACATTCTGCAAGGAGGCTTTCCAACTTATGGTACCACCCATTAACTAGAAAATATATCCGGTTATAGACCTACCCTTATCTATATCTTTGGTGAAATTTGCATCTACATAACCCTTCAATACCTCATTATTACTTAAACCATGACCAAAAGTTAACCCAACATGCTCAGTTCCATGCAAATATCTCAATAACCACTTCACAGCTTCCCAATGCCTTTTGCTAGGACATGAAATATACCTTCTCATAACACTCATCCCATAGCTTATATCAGGTTGTGTACATACCATCAGGTACATCATGCTGCCAACCATATTAGCATATGGAACCCTCTCCATGTAAACTCTTTCTTCTACTGTACTAGGAGAGGCTTGAGCAGACAATTTAAAGTGTTGAGCAAGAGGAGTCTGCACATGCTTGCACTCATTCATACCAAAGTTAGATAACACCTTTTGATATAAGAAGATTGAGTTAATCTGATAATTCTAGAGTTTCCATCCCTAGAAATATCCATCCTTAAAATTTTCTTGGCTGCCCCTAACTCCTTCATTTCAAACTCCATCATTAACATGTCTTTGGTAACTTTGATCATATCCAGGTTCTTGCAAGCAACTAACATGTCATCAACATATAACAGGAGATATATAAACTCACCCTCCTGACACTCCCTGTAATATACACAAGCATCATAGCTACTTCGTAGAAAACCATTAGACACAATGTGCTCATCAGACCGCTTCTACCACTGCCGGGGTGACTGCTTCAATCTATATAATGATCTTTGAAGTAAACACACTTTGTCTTCTTCACCTTTCACCTCAAATCCTGGTGGCTGATACATATATATCTTCTCATCTAGGTGTCCATTTAGAAATGTTGTTTTCACATCTAACTGTTCAAGCTCTATGTCTTGAACTGCAGTCATAGATAACATAGCTCTTATAGAAGAATGCTTAACCACTGGAGAGAATATTTCATTATAATCCACACCAGCCTGCTGAGTAAACCCTTTATCCATGAGTCTTGCCTTAAACCTAGGCCCCTCAACACCAGGAATCCCCTCCTTTAGTTTAAACAGCCACTTACAGGATACTATCTTGTGATTATCAGGTTTAGCAACTAATGTCCAGGTCTCATTCTTATGCAATGACTGAATTTCCTCATTCATAGCTGCTAACCACCTCTCACTTTCCTTAGAAGATAAAGCTTGATTAAAAGTGAGTGGTTCAGTAGAACTTTCAAGTTCTGCTGCCATGAACACAAAGGTAGATAGGTCATCACCTGATTGGTACCTCATTGGTGGGACAATCTTCCTCCTTGGTCGATGTTCGGCCAAGTTGAGATGAGTCTGATGATGCTCAGTGTCTGCTCTTTCAGAACAAGCACCATCATCATCAATCTCTTGCCCCCAAGCTCCACCTCAAGCTAAATTCCATCACCTAACCCGATTAAATCATCTTTGTCATGACTTTCTTCCTTTATTATGTCCTTATACATAATATCCTCTTTGAACACTACATCTCTACTCAAGACGACCCTAGGAGAACCACCATAAACTCTCCATAGTTTGTATCCTTTTAAACCATCTGGGTATCCTATGAACACACACTTGGGTGCCCTTGCTTCAAGTTTATCTTGTTTCACATGTGCATAGGCTAATGACCTGAACACCTTTAATTGACTATAATCTTGTTTCTTGCCCGACCAAACATCCATGGGAGTTTGCATTCCAATAGCTAACGAGGCTAACCTATTAATAAGGTATGATGTAGTCACTACAGCTTCAGCCTAAAAACTTTTGGGTAGTCCTGAGATGAGTAGCATACATCTTGCTTTATTCAATAGGGTTCGGTTCATTCTTTCAGCTACCTGTTTTGCTGGGGAGTCCCAAACACACTTAAATGCCCAGCTAGACCAAAGTATCTATAATACTCGTCAAACTCTTTGGTACAAAAATCAAGACCATTGTCAGTCCTAAGCTTCTTAAGTTTCCTCTCAGTCCGTGTCTCAACTAAGACTTGCCATTCCTTAAATTTCCTAAAGGCTTCGTGCTTATGTTTCAATACATACACCCAAACCCTTTTTGAGAAATTATCTATCAAGAATAAGAAATACCTTGCTCCCCCCTTTGATACAATTCTTGTTGGCCCCCATAAGTCTGAGTGCACATAGTCCAGGTGTAACACCCGGATATTTTCCTTGTAGCCGACGAAAGAAGAAAAAGAAATAAAGTCCAAAGTCGGGGGACCAAACGTGCCAAAACAAGAGAAAGTTTGGAAGAGAAGGAGAATAAGAGGGGAGGGCAGCCAACACCCTCCCCATATCTCCAAAATTCAGCCAAAAGAGAGAAAGAAGAGAGAAAAGGAAGAAAAGAGAGAAGAACGCTTGATTCGGGTGGATTCAAGTGTATAAAATCATCGTGTAGCGGGTCTAGATGAAGCTCTTCTTCTTCTAGTAGTTTGTGTGAGTTCTAGGACCCCTATTTTACTCGTTTTCAACTGATTTGGGGCTGGAACACATAGTAAACCAGTTTTTGTATGTGTGT
>BJCO01466414.1:0-17706 GCA_018326465.1 Flaveria floridana
ATGGTGTTGCTGAGAGGAGAAACAAGACACTAATTGAAGCTGCTAGAACCATGTTGTCTGACTCTAAACTGCCCATCACCTTCTAGGCAGAGGCAGTCAACACGCCTAGTATGTGCAGAACAGAGTTTTAGTGGTTAAGACTCATGGTAAGACTCCTTATGAACTTTGGCATAAGAGAAAACCCTTCATTGGTTTTCTCAGATCATTTGGATGTCCATACAGCATCTTGAATACCAAAGATCAAATTGCCAAATTTGTTAAGAAATCAGATGATGGACACTTCATTGGATACTCTTCTCAAGCTAAATCTTATAACATATACAATCTCAGAACTAGAGTAGTTAAGGAGTCAGCCAATGTGACTTTCAATGAGCAAACTCATAGTGTGAAAGGTTCTGGTCCGTATTGGCTATTTGATCTTGACTTAGTTACCAACTGTTTTAACAAATCTTTTTAGAATGTTTCAGGGTCTACGAACATTTTACCTCCAGGTGATCCTGATTCAAGATTTGAGCTAAGAAGACCTTCAAGTACACATCTTTAGCTCCAGTTGTAACTATTTCAGCAAATGAATTTTCTATCAGTAAAACAATGACGACTACAGTTGATCCATCTGAGATGCCTTCAAGTTCTAGCTCAGAGGCTCAACAGACTAACAAAGAAATTTCAAATGCAGAAGAAGATGATGGTGGTGGTGACAGTGATCAAGAATTTCTTGATTCTGATAACCACCCCATAGATGAACATAGCAACGATGTCACACACTCATTGGATCAAGTTGCTCTTCATAAGTGTGTTAAAGTGGTGGAGGAAGCATCCATGATAGATCTAAATTTTTCTAATTTAGATCTGTCTCAGCAACTTGCTGTGATCCCTCAGCTAAGGATCCACAAGTCCCATCCTACCACAAACATCATTGGAAATGTTCACACCGGGGTAAGAACAAAAGCACAAACCCATGAAGCAAATGTTTTTGTTCACTCTTGTTTCTTGTCCCAGATAGAGCCCAAGAAAGTTGATGAGGCTCTGAAGGATCAAAGTTGGATTGAAGCCATGCAGGAGGAGCTACTTCAATTCAAGAGACAGAAGGTCTGGAACCTATGTCCTCTTCCTTATGGGAAGACTACTATAGGAACCAAATAGGTATTCAGGAATAAGAAACATGATAGAGGTATTGTCATCAAGAACGAAGCTAGACTAGTTGTTCAAGGATACACACAAGAAGAAGAAATTGATTACACTGATGTCTTTGCTCTTGTAGAAAGACTATAAGCTATTAGGATATTCTTGGCCTTTGCTGCATCCAAGAACTTAAAGGTCTATCAACTTGATGTCAAGTGTGCTTTTCTGTATGGGGTGATTGATGAAGAGATTTATGTCAAACAACCACCTGGTTTTGTAGATCCTGATCACCCTGATTGTGTCTGAAAGCTTGATAAGGCTCTCTATGGGCTACACCAAGCACCAAGAAAGTGGTATGAGACTCTATCTCAGTATCTCTGCAAGCATGGATACAGAAGAGGTACTATAGATGGAACTCTCTTCATCAAAGGACAGGGAAGTGACTTACTGCCGGTTCAAGTGTATGTAGATGGAACTCTCTTCATCAAGTGTATGTAGTTGTTATGCTATCTAACCTACTTGGTTTTTAATGGTATGTAGTGATGCTTTGTTGCTTTTGATGTCAGCCTCGTTTCTTTGGAACCTCTCCTCATTTTTTCGATCAGATTTCCAGATGTATTCATATGTGGCTTGTGTGGTTAACAACAATTGCTGCAATAAGTCTTCTATTGATGATGCTCCATGGTCTTTGTTACAGTTGCTTGGACCTTGGTCATTCCAGTAGTAATAGGCCTTCGGAGCTAAAAAGTAATCCAGATGATGATTAGCTGTTAGCAGCTTCTCTGTAATTCGAATTGCTCCTCCAATTTGAGTTGTTGTTATATGAGTTATTTGGGCCTCCTACATAGTCAACATCTTCGACCATTATAATGCCTTGCGGGCATTCGTTGGTCTTGTGTGAATTTCCACATGTGTTGCATCGTGTTGGAGTTTTCTTTAGTTCGGCTTGTAATTGTTCGAATCGTTTGGTTAGGGCTTCTAACTGGGCTGTAACTAGTGTTTCAGAGTCTACTTGATTAATGCCTTTAGAACTGGGTTTGTTTCTTAAGGGATTATAAGCAAAGCTCTTCTTAGCTGCTCTTTCTAGGGCTGGATATGCCTCTGTTGGCGTGACACTTCCGAAATCTCCTCTCGTACTTTGGTCTACAGCTTGTTTGTGTGCTCCGCTGATTGCATCGTAAAACATTTGACACTGCAGCCACAGATCAAGTCCGTGATGTGGGCATCTCTGAAAGAGACCTTTGTATCTCTCCCATGCTGCATGTAATGATTCATCATCGTCTTGGCAAAAGCTTGTGATGTTGCTTCTCAATTTGGCAGTGCGATTGGGTGGAAAGTATTTTAACTGGAATTGTTCAGCCATTTCATCCCATATGGTGATGGAACCAGGAGGAAGTGAATCAAAATCGTCAATGGCTTAATCATGAAGTGAAAATGGAAAAAGTCTTAGTCAAATAGCATCGTCTGAACAGTTATTGATTTTGAAAGTAGCACATATACGAAGGAATCGTGAGATGTGAGCATTAGGGTCTTCGTCTTGCAATCCATGAAGCTGAACAGAGTTTTCTACGAGTTAGATAATACTAGAATTAATCTCAAAATTATTGGCCGCTATTGCTGGTTGGACAACACTGACTCATAACCATCGAGTGACGGTGTGGCATAGTGTGCCATCTTCATTTCCTCGTCTTGGTTAGCCATGTCTTCTTTGGATGGTGTATCTTCTGAAATGTCTTCTTCGATGATCGTTGCTGTTTGTTGTGGTCTCGTGCATAACCTTTGTCGGAAAATTCGTTCGGGTTCTGAAAGAGGCAAAACAAGTTCAGGACTAGACGAGTCGGACATACACTAACTTAAGGAAGCATAAACTAACTAAGGCTTACAATGAATTAGGCAATTGTAACTAAACTAACTAAAGCAAACTATCTACAAATATAAAATAATTTTGAACAAAAAAAATATTAACAAGATATAAACAAGATAGTCAAAGATTTAGATTGTCTTTCAAAACTGTCGTGTGTCCCCGACAACGGCACCAAAAACTTGATGCGTGTGAAAAGTATATATATTTTGATAAAGTTTTTTCGTACAGATTCAGTTTTAATTGGTTATTATTATACTAAACTACACACAGAAAAGGCAAATGTACCTATCATGAGGTAATATAGTGATGGTAAGAACCGAATATCAATCCGTGGACACACCTAGCCTACTCAACAACCTTAATGATTGACTACCAGATTTGATATTTGTTTAGGAATATGATAAGTTGCATTGATGTAAATTAGGGTTTTTAGGGTTTTAGAAATAGAAATAAAATAAAGTAAAACAAGTTTGAAACTTTTGGATTTAAAATCAGCGAATAAAGGCTATCACCCTAATTAGATTACACTTATGTAATTCTGATGAAGTGGTGGGATGATTAAAGATATTAATTAAAGTAATTGTGTTAATGTTTATAAAGATGAGCTGGCGCAATTTCTCGTCTATCCGCTCTGTAGAGACTAGGACCACGTCAGGTTGACATTTACTGTTTAGGTCAAAGCCCTAGTAATGTAGGTAAATCTTTTATGACCTTTTCGACATACGATTTCTGAAAACATTACTTAATGTAAGAAGAGAGTTGATCAAGTTCCTTTCCAACATACCATTAATTTTAGAGAACCATAACAATTACTGTAGATTTCTTAGACTAATAAAAGGAAACCCGTAAATGATCAGAAAGTTATGGTGATATGATTTTTAATAATCATCTCTATTTAATTAGCCATAGATTTGTTATGTAGATAGGTTTCATGAATAAAAGTTGATCATACGTTTTTCAACCGAGTATGACAATCACAATTACAAATCATAAGTTTATAACTACCTATTCAAATGTAGGTGTTACCCATCAAAAGTTTTCCCAATACCACCATAACATTAACACAATAGGCATTCTGGAGTGCTTAAGCATGGCCCCGTGCCTAAAAGGCATGGCCCCGTGTTAGTATAATGCTTACGAAAGTTGGTCGGCTCGTACATGCAGATGTTGTCGGGCATGCCCCCGTGACAAATGGGGCACGGCCCCGTGTTTTAGGTGGGGCACGGCCCCGTGCCTCCTGAGGCACTGCTCCGTATTTACTTTTAGGGGACAGTACTTTTTGTCCTGTCAGATGTCCAAACACGAGGGTGTGCCAAATTTAGCACGGGGGTGTGCTTCAGGCAAGACATGGGGGCGTGCTTAATGAGGCACGGCCCCATGCTTAGACTTGAAAGCTTGGGTTTCTTTAATTTCTTGTTAAATATGCTTCTTTTGTTCACCTTACCATTTACAACTCCTGAAAACACCATTTAACAATTTTAAGTACATAAGTATCATTTTAAGGAATATATTAAGGAACAATTTATGTGCTTTTGATAGGGTTTTTATGTATAATTTGTAGCACATCACTTGGCCATTTCCTCCTTTGTTTCTGGGAGCTTTGCATTCCTGTGAGAAGTGTCTATAGCTATTATAGTTGAAACATCTTGATTTTGACTTGTCAAATCCAACAGACTTGTTAGCACTTGGCTTGTAGTTTCTGTTGACATAAGAGTGTTTCTGAGTCCTGTATGCAATCATCACCATTTTCTAGTTTAGATCCATATTCTCCATATCATCTGGATCGATCTTGAATAAGTCATGCAAAACAAGATCTAATTGAGTCAAATGACTACCCTGCAATAGGATGTTAATAACATCTTTAACTTTGCAAGTGTTAGCAGAGTTAATAGATGGAGTCTCAGTTTGAGGTTTAGAGCTTTGAGGTTTAAGAGGAGACAGAGGTTGAGATGCATAAGCAGGAGCACTTGTATATGAAGAATTTGTAAGAACCCTACTCCAACAAACAAGTCACCATCTTCTTCTGGTAGATTCTCATTCTTTTCAACAAAAGCATTCTCCATTGTATTAGCTGGAGATGTAACATATTGGTACTGAAACATTGAAACTGCTCTATCATTGTTTCTTGAGCTTTCATTAATCTCAACTGACTCATTCTTGGCAACTAATAGATCAAGATACATAGGAAATTTCTCAGTATGCTTCAACAGTGTTATTGTTTGCTTCCAAGAAGATGGAAGAGCATTGAGAAGTCTGATATTTAGATCTTTAAGATCATTTTTAATGCCAGCAGTTAACATCTCATTTGTAAGTTGCGCGAATCTGTTCATCATTTGGTTTATTGTTTCACCAGATAAGTGCTGAAACAGCTCTAACTGCCTCTTCAGTTTCTGCTTCTTGAGATCTTGGATCTCCTCGCCACCTTCACATATTATATTCAAAGCTTTATACATGGTATATCCCGTTTGATATCCATTAAGTATAGTCAAGACTTCAAGTGGTAAACCTTTATACATCAAGGAATAGGCTTTAATGTCATTCTTGACTTTCTTGAGATCATCATCTTGCAATCCATCTTCAGGATATGGTTCTATAGAATCTTTTGTGTAAACAAACCCTCTATCAGGACCATCTAAAGTAATAGGAATATGAGGTCCTTTTTCTATTGACTACCACAAGTCAGTGTCCATAGAATTGAGATGATGCTTCAATCTAAGAGACCGATTTTTAAAATCAGATCTAAAATCTTCAGACTTCACCATTTTATATTTTTGATTTTAAGAAAAAATTGATTTTGTTGTTTTTTTAAAAATTTTTGAATTAAAACAATGAAATGAAAATATTTTTGGATTTTAAATTTTGAAAAAATTTCAAAGTGTTGAGTTGATGCGCCTAAACAGTGATGAAGCGCCCAAATAGTTGTGAAACTTCTTTAACTTTGACTTAGAAATGCCCAAGGGATTTCTTTAGTAGAATTTACAAAACACCCAACTTGAAATGCGCATGAACAGTTGTGAAACGTCCAAACAGTTGTCAGACGCCTTTGTCTAAAACGCCTAAACAGTTCAAATGCGCCTCAACAATTGTAATGCGCCTAGACTTACATTGTTTCTGAAAAGTCCCAAAGTGACCAAACAATGGTAATGTGCCTCAACAGTGGTCAAACGCCTAACCAAAAACGCCTGAATAGTGGTAAAACGCCTGAACAGTTGTCAAGCGCTTAAATACTTAGGCAATTTTTAGCAGTGTTTTAACCTGATACGCCAAATTCAACAGATTCATATGAACACAACGAACTCAAATCTTCTAATCTTCAAAACTTGTTTAATTGATCTAAAAACTTCCAATTAGGTAGTAATTTGATCAATAATTAATCATTTATCTTCAATTTCATCAAACAACAACAACAATTTAATCTATTGATTGAAATTCAGTCCGAAGGATGAAAAACAAGTTCGAACAATGATTTGGACAAATTCACTTATTTTGAACGAATTGAACTACAAATTATGATTCAATTTATATTTCTATTGATGAAACACAACTGAAATCAATAATTCTTTGATCAAATTGCTTATCAATCATAAATTCAAGTGATTTTTGAGCTTGAAAGTTCGAACAAACTCAAATCACTGAACCAACAGCTCTGATACCATTTGATAGGATCAAAATGGATCGATCTATGATGATATTGTAAAGCAATTCAATCAAAACATACACAAGTAATCAATTCAATGCAAACAAAGCAGAAAAATTCATAGTTGTTCATTGATAGTAAGCAGAGAACATACAAGTGTAGAAAACAGTTACAAGTTCGTTCAACTAACTCTTGTCTCTCGTCTCTAGTCTACCTACAAAATACATATCTATGATATTTATACTATCAAGAAAACATAAGGACATCTATTTACATAAACAGTTCCTAAACTATGACAAAACTATACTAAAGACTAATAAAGACTTAATGTTAATCTTCAAGAGGCTTCTACATATGTGGATAGGCTCAGCATGGAACACCTAACATCACATACAATAATGAAGAACTAAATGCTCATGATTGTGTCAAAAATAACACATCTTGGTTTATAGTAAGTATTGTTCTATCTAATATAGATTCCTGGTAAAGTAACTATAATACCGCAAGGGAAATAGTTTATAAATTGCTCAATCATACAATTGTCTCCTTTGTTATGATTATCATAGACCTAGAGTACAACATGGCATTCTTTGTTGTGCTGAGCACATACCTGAATGACCTAAGCTTTGATCCCAAAAGATTCCAAATAAGGAACACTTCCACTAAGGATGACAAATCAAAAGAATCCCAAAGAGGATCACCTTCCAAAGTGAAGTGAAAAAGAATCCCAATGAGGATCAATCAAAAGGATCAAATTGAACATTTATACTCCTAAATAGTAACTAGGTCCTAAGTATTGAAAGTGCTTTCTAGTATATTTTGAGGAGGATTGATCTTAACATACAATCAGATGTGGGGTACATACATATCATCCTAATATACTCACAACATGATAATCACTCAATGTTTAAATCAATCATTAATACCATGCATGAGTTTAAGTGTATCCAAATATCTGCAATCAATATTGTATTAGTCTATATCGATTCCCAACCTACATCAAACAACTCTATGAGGATTTGAGACCAGTATGATCTCATGTTATGTGCAATGATTCATGTTAACACATGAAAAGCAAATAATTATTAGTTAGATAAAGTGTTATCTTTCTAAATTCTTATCATGCAAACAATCAAATTGGACTTTGATAAATTTCCATTCAAACACATTTAAATTTTTGTCAAGTTATAAAAGGTTTTTATAAATATGCAAAACTTTAGGGGGAGAAATTGAACATAGAAATATCAATGTCAGAAGATTAAGTGCATTATCATACATGTTAAAATTTTAAAATATTAAATTTTGAAGTTTTTAAATAATGTCAAGTCAAGCAAGCACCCAAATACGGCAGTTTGACACACATACATATGCACAATATTACTTATGAGTGATATTTTTAAACATCCATATATTGACCATGTTAAAATTTTTAATATTTTAACATACATTTTAAAACAAATATTTTAAATCAAACAAGTGTTAACAATCAAATTATACTTTGAAAGAAAATTTTCATCATAAATTTCCTTCGGAAGAGACAATATTTTAACTTTGAAAGAGAATTTTATCAAAATTATGCTTCGGAAGAAATTCACCAAACATTTTTCCTTCTGAAGAAAATAAACATTGTTTCAGAAGATTAACAAACAAAATAATTTTTCAAAGTACTCACAACGGACATACAAACATACATCTGTTGTAGCTACAGTAACCATCACAATATGCAAAATATACCAAGTGTCCACAGCGCACGATGTTAGTAAGGCATCCGTTGTGAATACAACAACATTTCACAGTGCATGAAAAAATGTTCATCTGATGTGAATGTCATTTGAACAAACAAGTCTATACAGCGTATGAACAAATGTTCATCCACTGTGTAAGATAAAATAACAACAATTTTTCAAGGGTCCACAGCGTATGAACAACCTATCATGTGCTGTGAACAGCTAAAACAATCATCTTTTGATCACACAACATATGAACAAATGTTCATCCGGTGTGAAATACAATCAAACGCATTCAAAAGTCCACATCGCATGAATAAATGTTTATCCGCTGTGAACAACCAAACAAAATTTTCAAAGTATCCACAACGCATGAACAAATGTTCATCCATTATGAACAACCAAACACACTTAAAAGTCAATAGCGTATGAGTTTTAGTCATAAGTTGTGAATTTCAAATTTGCACAGCGGATGAACAAATCTTCATACGTTATAAGCATTCAAAACATTCAAAGGATCAACAGCTGATGACAAAGAAGTCATCCGCTGCACACTTAGCAACATCCAAACGTTCCACGGCGCATGACTAAGTGGTCATCCGCTGTATACTTAGAATCATTTAAAAGGGTCCATAGCGTACAAGTTTACACTTGTACAGCAGACGCTGTTCACGCAGCACATGTGTATTCCTCAGCCGACACTTAAAATTTAATTTTAGGCTAAACTATTTTTGCACAGCGGACACACATTGTATACATAGTGTACACACAGTTGTTCGTTGTATATATAATTCAAAACTTGTAATTTTCTCATTCATCACAGAGTGAAAGTGAGAAAAGTAAAACTTTAAAACATTCAAAATTCTAATAAACCCTTAAACCCCTTTTCGATTCCAAATCAAAATCTGTTTGATCTTTCTTCATATTCAGAATCAAAAGGTATAACAATATGATTTTAATCATCAAACATCCATTAAAACATCGTGATTTGTGATTTTTATTCAGACATTGCTCGACCTAGGTCGAACATCAACCGAAATTAAAACCCAAATCTTTTGATGTTTTTAAACCAAATCAAACACTGAATATATGTTTTATGACCTTAGTCGAATGTATATTAGTTGTTAGGTTGATATAATTTGATGAAGTGTTAATCAGATTCATGTTCAGTCATGATTTTCATACCAAAATCATACTAAAACTGAGATTTGATATTTGAAAATGTCGAAAACAACTTGAAATATGTTATAACTTAGTAAACATGTTCAAAAATCAAAATCAGTAACAAACAAGAAGAATAAGATAATTTGGCATGACATTTAACACACAAGTATTAAATGCATTTTCATTCAATGTGTATTAAATGTTCAAGTTTGACTCTAAAAAGTCAAACTAAATTACATGAAACAAGTTCGTATGAGATGGAATTGATGTATGATTTGAACAAAGCAACTTGTTGGTGATATAACAAACACAATGCAAAACAATTTGGATAAAATCAAATTGAAATAAACAAGATTTGCATGATCAAAATTGACAAATGTTGACTTTTAAAAAAGTCAAACTGATTTAATTAGAAGATGTCAAAGAGCATACACCTAGATCAAACATAAGTGTTTAAACATACATTTCAACTTCTCATAACAAGCATAATAATTCAGTAAACAGTTGATTAATATTTCATTATCACATAACATTAGCATAAAAGATACTAACATCAATCTCTTTATTACAAATATGGCAAACCTAGTGTTTGTACGAGATCATAATCTCTATGCATTTCTAGATCCTGATTCACCCAAGGCTGTGAATTACAAAGATATCATACAAGCCATCAGACAGACTATGCTAGTTCATGCTATGACAGCCAAGCCTGAGATTTATGAAGATCATATAGTCTAATTTTGGACTCATTCTCACCTAGAGCAGATAAATGGAAAGCAAGTGATAGTATCTTCTGTTTACAACCATCAGATCACTATCACAAAAGAGATTATTAGGAGAGTTCTACAATTAGGAGATGAAGATGACCAAGCTCCAGTTGAATTTGATAAAAACTATATGCTACATGTTTTCAGACAGATTGGATATACTTGTACCATTGATAGAAAGGAAATCAAGAAGTCATATAGTATGCATATTTCAGATTTTTAATGCACACATATCAAAAGACAATGATAAACAGGAAGACTGGATGGGATGTTACTTCTTTAAGAAGCTCTTCTACAATAGCAAGTATCATAGCAAGAAGACCATTCAAATTTGTTATACAAGTGTTGAATGGAATGGTATACAACCTGACTTAAGTAAGGAACAAGTTTCATGTGTATCCAAGGTTCCTTCAGATGATTATTCCAAGAGAACAAGCTATCTTTTAGCATGTTCATTTTAATGAATATGTTTTCTCCAGGATCAAGTCCAGCTTGTACCAAGGAGCTGAAGTGCCTGTGCCTGTGCCAGCACACATGATTGATCATCACATCCCTATACTAGACATCTTTATGAGGATTACAGGACAAGGTGAACCTCAAATGATGTTCCAACATGTTATTCAGCAAGAACCAATCATTCAACAAGTCCCTATCATACAAGAAGAGCAAGTTGCACCTAAACCTGAACCTATCGTACATGGTCCCATTGGATCTGAACCATAACCATTCATTCAAGAACAAAAGCATGTTATTGAAGAAGCACAACAGATGGAACAATTCCAGTTTGAGCATCATTTTCCTTCACCACCACAAAGGCCAATCCAATCAGATCAACAAACATTGTTTTCTCTTTTAAGAGACATTAATGCATCATTACAAGAGCATACCAGTCATCAAGAAGAAGTTGGCACATCTTCACAACATGAGCATACTCAAGATGAACAAAGTGCTCATGTTGAACATATGGAAATTGAAGAACAAGGTGGTGAAATTCCTACTGAGGAAGAGATTGAATACTCAAAGGTGTTTTTATTCACTGAGTATAACAAATTAGTTGAAAAGTCTAGCAACATAACAAGAAAGCTCAAATATAAGCTAAAAATTAGAGATGAAGAGATAGAAAAGTTTAAGGCGGATCAAATAGCTCAAAAGTTAATTGTTCAAGTTCTGGAACAACAACTCAAACAAGCAAAAGAAGAATGGAAGGTGAAAGACCAAGATCTCAGTAGTGCAAGACTTGATATTGCCTACTTAACTGAACAAACTAATTCAAAAGATTTGGAGATAGATGAGCTTCAAAGAACAATTTCTACTCAAAATGAAGAAATTGAAAGGCTCAATCGTGAACTGGAACATACAAACACATTCGTGAATAAGGAAGAATATTCATATGGTCAAGAACAAAACCAAAGTGATGAGTTTGAAGAGAAAATCATGGCTCAAGCTGAAGAAACAATCACCAGTGAGTATGAAAAGGCAATCATCATTTATGAGGAATCTTATTCTATAGATCAGCTCTTTGAATAATCAAATCCATTTAAAAGCATGCACTACTCTCCTATTTTAAGACAATATTTTCATACATCTGACACACAAACAATGGAAACTAGCATTGTCGTTGTAAACCCATTGTCAGAAAAACAAAAGGAATTGATCAAACAACTTGTTGAATCTTTAAAAGATCAATCCAAATCATCCAAGGATCAAGCTTCATCATCATCTGAGCCTCAGCTTTGAAATTTTGAGAGATAGAGAAAGAGGTCATATCTAGCCTCTTTGATTAAGGGAAAACAACAAGTGGTAGAACAAGAAGAACCAGAATCGCCTCCACTTAAACTTCTTAAAGTCAAAGCTAAACCAGTTGACTTAGATGAACCACAACAAACATCTGAAGCAACCACACTTGAAGAAGGGGAGATAGATCAATCTCTTGACCAACAACAAGCTTCCATCATTATCCTGAGTGATTTTGATGATGAAGAAGAAGAAAGATATGAAGATGAGGTGATGCAAAACATTCAATAACTTTTCTCTAATGATCCTTAAACCTTGATGGGGATTGAATTAACAACAAGAGGGTTTCCTTATAAATCATTCATACATCTTAACCTGTCTGAGGTTAAAGACTTGCTCAAAGACTTTCAAGAAGTCATGAAAGATGAAAAAGAGCAAACATACAAGAAATATAAGGAAATCAAAGACAAGCAAGAACTTGAGAAGAATCTTCCAAAAGATCCTCAAATATAGAATATGACCTACTCCCAGGTTCAAAGCTGGTTGAGTCATACAAGAATACCATACAGGTCATATGCAGGCAGATCTGTATCTCAAATGAAAGAAATGGCTAAAGAGATGTACAAGAACATGCTAGCAAATGCTCTTAAGCCACAGATCTTCAGACCTCATCCTGCATCTTCTCTATCCACTTATCATTAAGCTCCACCTAAACTTCATACTATAGAGGAGCCCAGACAATTCATGCCTCATAGGCTATGGCCTAAAGGTAATGAAGTAAGAGAGATGATAAATGAGAAAACAAATTTTGTCAAGCTCTATGACAAAATTGCACTCACAGCCGATGCCAATGAAAGAAAGATTATGGCATGGAAATATGATGAAATCTAGGATGAAGTTTTGATCAAGAGAGTATATGGACTTGTCCAGTACTTATCATACATATCCCAACTGGGATCTTTAAGCTACAAAGATAGATTGGACCTGATGCAATTGAGAATGGTCAATCACACAAACAATCCCAGGGAAGCATATTACTATAATATCTTAAGAGCATACATGAACAGACAACATCATGAGATGAAAGCTAAAGTTGACAGAGAAGATAAGTTCAATATTGAAAAGCTTAACAGATAGCAAAAGTTAGCTAGCAAACAAAAGCAAGTCAGTGAAGAATCATCTTCTCAGATTGATCCTAACATCTTGAAAAGGGTCGGTTACCCTTTGAGGCCATCAGACTTAAAGTTGATCATGAAAAAGATAGATGGTAATCAATATCAACATCCAATCACAAGATGGTGTTATGATAAGACCCGCTTTGAAGTGGTGTTAGAAAGAAAGCTTGAAGGCAAAGTAGCAGATGACATAAGGCTCTTTGACCCTGTGGAGATAAAGCTACTTCATCCATCTTATGTCTTTTTTGAAGACCAAGACATTCACAGCAATAGAAGATGTGTTGTGCAAGGGAGAATACTGCTATTTCATACACATGCTAAGGATTTTGGGCACTGTGTATGTAAATGTTTCTCTCAAACAAAGATTGAAAACAAATCAGTAACCCTTAATACACATAGAAGGGATAACATGAATGAAAATCTCTAAGAACGATAATCTTGGAATCTTGAAGGGCAATCATGTTGTAACCATACTGGTTAGCAACATTGATGTGCAAAGCCTAGAGAAATCTACTTTGGAGCAGCTTGTTCATCTTATAATAGAGAGGAAGTATGATGATCAGAAGGCTGTTGTTGATTACTTTGTAGAACATATAGTCAACTACAGGAATGCTTTGATGATCACTCCATTGTCTAAGCAAGTCAAAGAAGCTCAACAAGGATCAAGCAACATAAAAGGATGTTGAAGAGTCCCTAAAATCATCTGAAGAAATTTAGAAGAATGCAGAAGAAGCTGGACCTTCTCATTCTTAAGAGGTTTCTAACATACAAACAGACAAAACAAACATACAAACATGTCTAACCAAACAAACAAGTATGGCAACTACAGTCAAATCAAAACACACATGCAATCATACAATACATACATATTATCATACAATACATACATATTATCATACAAACATACATGTTAGCATACAATTAACCATGTAATCAAACTAACAAATAATCATGCATAACATACAAACATGAAATCAAACATCATAATTCAAACACATAATCATTTCAAACCATACATAACAAACACAAACACACACACATTATTACTAATAAACAAAACAATAACAAGTAAACGTAAAGAGATGGCAGCATTATCCTTAGGGGGAGTATTGTTGAAATCAACAAGTGCATTAAAGGAATAATGCATATAAAGGATAATGCTTACCATAAACAAACATAATGTGTTCTAACATTCAAACAATCATTAACTAACACATTAGCATCATTAACATTCGTAACATACTGTCACACCCCCGCTAAAGCGGAAACACGGGGATGTAACGAGACGGGATCGTCATAACATATTGTAAACAATAAAGATGCAATATAAATAAATGATGATAAGCGTGTCATGACGACACCCAACACAAAGGAGACTTGTGTCGTGTTTAGTCAATATTCACGACAACATAGCCATAAGTATAAACATTGTAATTGAATCATATAACCAAAAATATTATCATTGTAATGTAATTCCCACAACCCGGGAACAAGTATCCAAAAGAATAAAGATGTGTAATCAAACCAACAATGTTTCAAAAGAATTTTGTCAAGTATTATATAGTCTCAAAATGCATCCTAGGGGTCTCCACTAAGGCAACACTCTTAGAATCTTCAATTAGCGTTATCACCTGAAAAGATATGCTCAAAATGGTCAATAAAATTGTTGGTGAGCTCGTAGGTTTAAATAGTAAGTAAATTGATTCTGCATGATAGTTTTGCGGAATACCGTGAATACAGTTATAAGTAAGCAAAATCACATGACAAATGAGCTTCACAACCAAACCTAATGACGTACACACAGAATCTTGTCGGAATATATTCACCCAAGGGCCTGTTCCTGGCCACTGTTGGTACCAACTAGTATACCAACAAACAAGGGTGGGGGTGTTAACCCAATAGTACTACCAATACCTATCCGTCGGTTCCAACACCGGAATTAAATGGCTGTAAAGAAAGTACCACATAGCGAACTCATGCATGTATCAGATAAGTACTCACAAAATAGTAACATGTTGATTCCATATATAAGTTGTACAGCATAAAATGGGTGAGCATACTTTTCTCCCAAGTTTGTAAATAATTAAAGAATTGAATAAGCATAAAAGGGGCCACGAAACTCTCTTGATTGATGATAGTAGTAGATGAATAAAGATCCCAAAGGATGAAGCAACAATCGTTCAAACGCCTATTATTAATTATTGCTAAGTGTTAGAGATAAGCTTTAAGCGAATAGATGCGTTCGGTCGGTTCGGGTTGGATCGGTCACATGACGCACGCTCAAACAAGCAGGCATACGTATTAGATCTTATATAGATCCAAGTACTTGGAATAGTCACCATTTCCAATGATATTAGTGTAAGGGTTTCGTTGTTGTTAGATAGGTACTTAATAAATATTAGTAGTTACCAAGAATAGTCACCATTGCCAATGATATTAGTGTAAGGGGTTTCATTGTTGTTAGAGAGGTACTTAGTAAATATTAGTAGTTACCAATATTAGTCTTGATAATCATGAAAATATTAACATCGGTTATATTTGTGATAATATTAGTAATACATATAGTCTTAACATTAATAATGTCATTAGCAATGGTAACCGTGTTAATGTCACCTTAACACCACACGATCTGCACATACTACACACAAGGATTACATTCATGCACAAACAACCTTCAGTCGCACGATTCAACATCCAATCGCACGAATCAACCTTCATTCATACGAATGAACCTTCATTCGTGTGATTCGCCATTCAGTCGAATGACACAGCACTCATTCGCACACCCGTGTTCCTTGAGCTTTCATCAATTTCAACAGACTCTATCTTGGCAATAAGCAGATCTAAATCCATGGGGAACTTCTCAGTATGCTTTAGCAATGTTACTATTTGTTTCCATGATGAGGGTAAAGCATTGAGTAGTCTGAGATTTAGATCTTCAAGATCAGGCTTGATACCAGCTGTTGACATCTCAGTTATGAGCTAAACAAATCTGTTCATCATCTGGTTTACTGTTTCACCAGAAAAATGTTGAAACAGTTTTAACTGCCTTTTCAACTTTTGTTTCTTGAGGTTTTGAATCTCTTTTCCTCCTTCACAGATGGTTTTTAAGGCTTTGTACATGGTATATCCAGTCTGATATTTATCAAGCCTTGCAAGAACTTCCAAAAGTAGTCCTTTACACATCAAAGAGTAAGCTTTGATATCATTTTTTACCTTTTTCAAATCATCTCCTTGTAAACCATCTTCAGGGTAGGGTTCTTGTGAATCTTTAGTATATACAAAACCCCTGTCAGGCCCATCAGTGGTTATTAGAATGTATGGTCCTTTTTCAATAGATTTCCAAAGATTAGTGTCAATGGAATTCAAATAATGTTTTAATCTAAGTGACCAATTTATGAAATCAGCTCTGGTTTTAAGTTTAGGAACTCTATTTTCTGAGTCTTCTGATTTCATCATTCTTATATTTTTGTTGATTTTTAAATTTTTGATTTAAAGAAATGAATCAAAATATTTTTGGATTTTTTCAATTTTAAAAAAAAAAATCTAAGTGTTAAGTGATGATGCGCCTGAACAGTCTAGAAACGTCTCAACAGTTGTGCAACTTCTGAATTCGAACAAGAACCGTCTAAGGGATTGCCTTAGAAAAATTTCCAAAACCGCCTAAAGTAGAAACGTCTGAACAGTTGCAATACGTCTGGAACAGTTGCAATACGTCTGGAACAGTTGTCAAACGTCTCGGAGTTACAAACACCCAAACAGTTCTGATGCGTCTCAACAGTTATGATGCGTCTGGAATTACTTGAGCTCAAACAATAGTAGTACTCCTCAATAGTTGTAAACCGTCTAGCTTGGAAACCGCCTACACAGTGGTAAACCGCATGTACAGTGGTCAAGCGCCTAATTACTTAGGTAGTTTTCAATGATTTTCAACCCTCATGCATCACATTCATCATGTTCTTATGAATGTAACGAACTCAATTTTTCTAAAATCAATCAAAACTTGATGAATTGGATTGAAATCTTCCGATTAAGTAGGTTTAATGCCGATAAACATTCTTCTTTCTTCAATTTCTTTGATTATCAACAACAAATCAGTGAATCTCTCAAATTTCAGTTCGACAAAGATGAACACTTTTCGAACCAAATATCGACTAATTCTTTGAAATTTGATGAATTTGACTGCTAATTGTGGTTCAGTTCATGTTTATGATGATTAAACACAACTGAAATCCATAATATTTTAATTGAATTGCCAATCAATCATAGAATTAAGTGAAATTTGAGTTTTCAAAGTTTGACAAAAACTCAATTCACTCAACCAACAGCTCTGATACCATTTGATAGGATCAAATGTATAGATCTGTGATGATATTAGTGAACAATTCAATGAAATACAAACAATGTAATCAAATCAAAGCATAATATCAACAAAATTCATAGAGTTTATTGATAATAGCAAAGACAATTACAATGTGTAAGTAGCAGATTCATACATATCTCTAACCTACACAAG